>RJWT010020487.1:0-17948 GCA_004365215.1 Cuniculus paca
AACTTGACTATGTCCAGCTTTTCTTAGTTAAAAGAATATATATCGTTTCCAACTTGCTTCAAGGACTTCATGTTTGGGACCGACTGGCCCAGTCAATGACTCCCTTAACTTTACTTGCTCCACTCAAGCCTCCTCCTCTGATCCCCCAGATATTCCTACATTATAATAAACAATTCCTTTTAAGTAAGTTTATTTAGAATTAGCTTGTCTGACAATATGTCACTTAACTCATGCAACCATCATGTAGTAACCTTCCATCTCTCTTGTATTTCCTGCTTGAAGATTGTATTTAAACTGCACTCTAAGCTGACTTGTGGCTGTTGATTTGGAACTGATTCCCACCAGCCCACCAGCATTAGATCAGTAAAAGTTGCCTTCTAGACTCTTTGGTGCAAAGAGTGTTCCAGTTGGTTTGATACTGGTTTTTCTGCAACAATTACAGTAGCTTCTAAATCCTACTACTCCTTCTCCTCCTCCCTTTCTGTGCTAGCCACCCCACAGCCACTGTTATCTCTCTCCATACTGTGAAACATTCCAAAGACCTCACTCACCATACATATCTTCCTGCACCCCTCCTCTCCCTTCCTCTGAGAGTGGATTCACTGCCCCTTGTTGCACGACTCCCCTGTGCCATTTGAGGTGAGGGCTACTGATCTTTAAAGTTGTAAACTTGTCACTTTTAAGTAACTGTCTTTGTTTAATTCACTCTTTTCCACCACAATCTCTATAAAAATGTCTGTAACTCTATCTCCAGGGCTCAGGTTTCTGAAGCTTCCCTAAGCCAGGCTAGCCAAATAAAGAATCTGGCTTTCTCCACCTCTTCCAATGTACACTTGGTTCCTTGCACCATCTGAAGAATTCTGGTATCCTGTTTTCCCTAACATAAGAGCCTGAGAATATTCACAATCAGAAAGCATGAATCCCCTCTTTCATAGGAGTAAGCATCCTGCGATCCTGAGTTTGTTTTTACCTAAGCAACAACTGTAAGGGATCTAAGATGTCATCTAGGTTCATCAAGCATGTAAAAAAAAAAAAAATCTCTTGATCGTCCACATTAATTAACCAGGCTCACTAAGACTGTCTGATCACCTTAAACAGGATAAACAATTAAGCACACTGACCTTTCAAATAAGCAGAAGAACAATTTGCCAATAGTTTCACAAATAAACATTAACTAGATTAACCAATATTTATTACTGCTCATTTTTCCTTTGTTTATATGTCCAACGCTATGGTTTCAAGATTTCAAAGAGAATGTGTGAGAGAGAAAAAAACAGGCCTTTCTATGTAAAACCCTTAGGGAATGGTATCATCCACAAGTTAAATGTACCAGAAGTAGACAAAGAAAAAAAAGTAGGGCTCCTGTTCTGAATGTATACAGATTTGCAAAACCAAATATATAGTATGGATCTTGTTTAGATCCTGATTCAAAGACCCATTATCAAATAACATTAAGGCCAGGTGTGGGGGTATAAAGAGACTGAGAGGCCAGGCCTGCAGATGCCTATAGGTAACTGAAAGCAGGATGAAGCTGGCATCTGTCTCCTTTCTTCCCTCAAAGCCTCGGGTCAGGTCCCTGATCAGCTCTGCACATAGGCATGCTGAGCACATGAGGAGCATCTGCCTAATAACTAGTAATATAAGGTTTCCTAGCCTTAACTTCACCCAGCCTATTCCACCCTGCTCCTTTAAAATGGAGCACACTGAGATAACAGTAACTAATTCTCAGGCTTTGCAGGGATATCTAATTATCAGCATGGCTTTTACAACATCTGGTTCCAGAGCCCCTGGAGTGATGCCCAGAAGTTACAGTTTCCTTGGATTCCAGGAAAAGCTGAGCCTCGCAGAAGACCACCTCAAGAGGAGATCTCGGTTCTAAGCAGGAGCAATCATCCCCGGGGAACCGAATCGCCCCTCAGGCCACAGGACTCCCCAGCAGCAACCACCCCGCACCTGTCCTGAGGTAAAGATCAACCAGAGCACTATCAGCAAGATTACCTACCCTGCCAGCTAGCAAAAACCCAGCTATACAAATCCCCAGCCCTTACCCTTGCTCCTCTTTTCTGTAAGAACCCAAAGTTTCTGTGGTCACTCAAAGACAGATCTTAAAATTCTTTATCTGTCCTTTCCAGCGTGGCCATGCCAATTAAAGCTGCTCTCCTGCCCTTTATCACTGGCCACTCCTTGAGGAGGAGAGGGAGCTTTTACAAAACAGGGTCTCACTATGTGGTTCAAGCTGGTCTCAACCTCACTGCTATCCTTCTGCCTCAGCCTCCTGAGTGCTGGGATTATAAGCATGCTCACCTCGCTCAGTTTTTTGTTTTAACTGATCACCTCCTTGATTGGCATTTCGGGGCAGGTGGTCAAGCCTGGTGTGTTGGGAACTCCAGAACTGAGGTTTTCCTCCTAAAACTCCAGTAACAGTGGCACACCAGTTTATCAGGAGGCTGATGCAGGACGATCTCAAGTTTATGCCCACCCTGGGCAATTTAGCAAGGACTTGTGTCAAACTAAAAGATAAAAAGGGGTAGAGGTGTAGCTCAGTAGTAGAGCATTTGCCTAGTGTCACAAAAAGAAAAAAGATGTTACAAAAATGCAAAAAGGTAGTATAGGCCAGCTATTACACGCCATTTAAGGAATTACAGATTTGTTAAGTAAGAAAAGACTGTATTTCATAGAGATGTATTTTGCTGTTTTGTTTTGCGGTGTTGGGGATGGAATGCAGGGCCACACACATGCTAAGCAAGTGCTCTACCCCTGAGCTACACCTTCAGCCCCCACAGAGATATACTGGGATTTGCCTTAAATACTATAGCAAAAAATAAACATGTGCAGGTGTGGTAGTGTTCACTACACTCAGGAGGCTGAGACAGAAGGAGTGGTGAGTTTGAAACCAGCCTGGGCTACGTAGAGTGTTCAAGGCCAACTTGAACTATATTGCAAGACCATGTCTCAATCAATCAATAAATCAATGTAAATCAAATGTGCAAAATATTAATAATTGTTAAGTCTAGAATACTACCATGTGATAGAATTCTGTATTGAAATCTGTATCTAAGCCATGTAATACAGTCTCTGTGGACTGCTGAGCCCTTGAAATGTGGCCAGTGTGACCAAGGGACCGAGTTTTCATTTAAACAGCCACATGTGCCTAGTGTTTGTCATATAGGACCAGACAGGTGTGTGATGGCTTGGTAGGAGTTGATCACACCATTTTCTCTACCTCAAAGATTTTTTTATAGTAAAAGGACTTGGATAAAAGAACACATTCTGTCCTTGGGTAACTTTGGCCATGTGACTTGTTCTCTTTCAGTTCGCTCATCTACAAAATGAGTACAATACTCCTTTTTCCTGCCATGCTAGGGATTGAACCCTGGGCCTCGCACACGCTAGGAAGCACTCTACCACTAAGCTACATACTCACTCATTTTATTTTATTTTGAGACAGAGTCTTGCTAAGTTTACCAGGCTGGCCTTAAACTTGCAATCCTCCTGCCTCAGTGTCTTTAGTCACTGGAATTACAGATGCGCATCACTATGCCCAGCCAAAACAAATATCTTAAGTGTTGCCCTGTCTCCTTTGTACTACAAGGACTAGAAGTTGACATGCTGCCCTGACACCTTGGCTTAAGCTTTAGATGGTCCCAAAGGCTTAACTGTGTGTTCCCCGCCTTCACCAAATATGCCCCCCACGGGAAGGAAAGGTGCCCCACTGCTAGTTCACCTGTTGTCTAGAGCACTCAGCTTTCAGTCTAATGGGTTTTGCCAGAGTAGGCAGTGAGCTAAAATGAACAGGAACCAAAAGGAGGAAATGAACTGGCCCAGGGAGGAAACTATAGCAGACCGTGGTCTGAGCTCACGGCTTCCAAAGTTCCTGAAAAGGATTCACGGAGCCACTTTCAAGTTACCTCATCCACCTATCTCAGCTAACTAGGTCTAAACCCAATGTTAACCTGTGTTGATGCTGCTTCACTTGTTAGACCTCATTTACATATATTTGCATTGCAGTTCCAGCCCTCTCTCCCACATGGACTCTGGCCACCATGCTGTTTCTCACTGAAACCGTGTTAAGTACTAAGTACAAAAACTCCTCCTGGCCCAAGGGTGGAGGCTCACCGCTGAGTGGAAGAGGCCCAGATATCACAGACTCTACTCACTCCCTAAATTCTAGAAAAGGAAAAGGAAAACCTACCCTAGCCCTCCAGTCATTTGCCACTTCTGACTCTGTCTGATTGAATCTCCCACGCGTACTATCCTCTCCAATAAAAATCAGCCTTACCGGACATGCTGGTACGCACTTGTAATCCCAGCACTCTGGGAGGCTGAGATAGGACAACCTCAGGTTGAAGCCTAGGCTGGGCAACTTAACAACCTAGTGAGACTCTGTCCCAAAATAGAAAATTAAATTAAGTTAAATTAAAAATTAATTTAAGTGGTCTGGAGATATTGTTCAGTGTTAGAACCTTAATCTTCAGTACTGAGAGTAAAAGTTTTACTTAAGTGTATACATTGCCTATTAAAAAGAGCTTGCTGAAACTACTACCTTCTGACTCTGAGTTTCATTCTGTGGACCTCCTTAAAAATCTTCTCAAAGAAGATTCATACCCAGACAGATCATCACACAGCACAGACCAGCAATTCAGTCCAGGCTGATTCAAAACCTGGTGACAGTCAGTCTCACTCCCAGATGGCACTGGGAAATTACTGTATTCAAACAAGCCAATCATGGGCCAGGGGTTTAGCTTAGCAGCACACGTGCCTGCCTGGCAAGCCCGAGGTTGTGAGTTTGATCCTTTGATCCTCGGTACCAAAAAAAACAAAAAAAAAACAAAAACTAAACAAGCCAATCACATCTTCTCACAGGACCAAGACCACTTCAACTCTCCATACTACAAACACCATACCCTATTGGTTCACTCTTTTTCTGTTTCTTTTTGTTTTTCTTTTTTTTTTTTTTCCTGCTACTGGGAATTAACTCAGGGCCTTCACACTGAGCTCCATTCTCCAATCCTTTTTTATTTTATGACAGGGTTCCATAAGGCAGTAAGTATCCAGGGCTGAGCTCGAGCCACACCTAGCCTGTTTGTTCAGTCTATACTCAAATGCAACCCTTATGTTCTGGTCTTCCATGCCATGCCATGTTCTCCCCTTTGAACTATGTGTACACTAATCAGTTGCTATCAATCTGAGCCATCCACAGTCAGATATCATGTATTTAGCAATTTTATACTCATTAGGCTAGGAGATTTCTCTCTCACCAATAGGGTAGATAGAAGGTGATCAGGATATTCACCCCATCTAAGAAGGTGTTTTAATAATTCTGGGATATGGGGAACCACAGAGATGACTCTCCTTGATTCTCCTTGAAAAGAGGAACAACTACCTCCATTTTGGGTAAACTTGGTCCTATCTCCATGTATTGTTACGTACAGAGCTGGCTAGGTTATTTCTTAATTTTGGGGGGCGGGGGCAGTGGGTATTGGGGATCAAACTCACAACCTTGCGTTTGCCAGGAGGCACTTAAACCACTCAGCTAAATTCTCGGCCCGCTAGGTTATTTCTTTATCCCTTCAATTGGCTTTAAACAATGCAAATTGGGCTGGCTGAGGAACTGATGTATAATCTCTAAGGCAGAGTGACAGGTCAGTGTTACCCCACCCAGTGACTCCCCAAATACGTGGTTCAGCCAGGCAGGATGGAGAGCCATGCTCCACGCTGTCGGCTGGGACCAAGCCTCAAGAAAGAGGCTATGACTCCCCAGGGCAAAAAGATTATACAACAAAACTAAAGCACCAACCCCAAATTATTAGCTAATATCTCAGTTGTTATGCAGATTGCTTTCTCTGCATTTCTTGCCCTCTGCATATCGCAGAGTTGATCTCAGACCTCCTACCTAGCCCAGCTCATGGTAGTTATGGCAGTCACGTATTTCCTGCCCCTCTCGCTGCCACTCATCCCCAAGCCACTCCCCTCATGGAGGATCAGTAAAACCTAGAAAGAGCTCTGGGTTGAGGCCTTTGTTCCAGTGAACCACTATCTTGACTGAATTTAGGACCCCTTAGCACCCCATAACTGTACGTATGTCTCGGTGTCTTTCTTCTCGCCATGGGTTGCACTAAAAGTGGTAGATTAAAATTAACTGATTAAAATTCCATTAATTCCATGGGATTATAATTATAAACCTTCCTAAACCAAAACAAGGACAAAAAAGGATTCTCTATAGCGGGACATGCACATACCAAAGTGCTTTCTAAATCTCAACACTTAAGTTAAAAGAGGTTATAGGTATTGCTGTTGGTCTTGCATTTCTCTGCAAATTGAAAAAGAATTATCGTATGTTTTTGCTAATGACAGAGAATGTAGCGAGCTAGATACAAGCCAGAGCTGAGAGAATGGTAGCTGGGCTAGTAAAGAAAACCAAAAACAGGAAAGGTGTAAGCTTCCTGAGTTTTTAGTCTCATTGCTTCCTCAGAAAGGATCATGGAACCCCTCACAGGAGTGCCACAGGCCCAGTGATGTTCAACTTTGGGGTCAACACATGTACAATTAGAGACTCAAATTCCATGTTGACCCAATTAGGTCTCATTTGTGTACATACAGATTGTGGTTTTGATGGCATAGCTAAGTAAATAACTTGCCCAATATTATTTTCATCTACCTATTTTGATATCTTATGCATCATTTTCTTTAACTCAAATTTTTGGTTTGGTTTTAGTTTTTTGTTGGTGGTTGTTATTGTTGTGGTTGTTGTTTAAGACAGCATCTCACTATGTAGTCTAAACTGACTGAACTTGCTAAGTACCAAGACTGGCCTGTGACTCTTGATCCTTCTGCCTCAGCCTCCTGTGTGCTAGCATTATAGACAACTAAATTAGAAATATTATAGGTAGTCAGATAGGGATCAGTCCTCAAAAGAGCCAGTGCAGAAGATTAGATATCTTACAACTGTCGGGGAAAGAGACACTTCCACTGAGAGCCAGACCTGAAGGCAAAATATGAAATGAATGCACTCACATACTTCCTAAGGATAAACATCAAGGGTTGATATTCTAAATAAGTATCTGATCACCTTGAGAAAACCAGAAAGAGTCATTGGTCCAAGCCTTATAGGATGAACCCCTGTTCTGTATTCATGCCTGCTTGCTAAGTGACTCCCTTCCCCATTTGATCCTGATGTAATCAATTTTACCTGAGCAATTATGCTTGTAATCTTATCGGTTGACCATAGTTCTGTCCCACCTCATGCCCACCTTGTGATTTCCCATTTTTCTCCTCCTTGGACCTACCTCACATTGTGGTTTTGCTCTATAAAATTCCCTAGAAAGGCAGGGTCCTCAGCAACCTACTCGGGACCCTTTCTGTTTCTCTCTGAGACAGAAGCTTTCTTACCCCAAAAAATATATTCTTCTCTTAATCTTCATTGTTCCTAAAATTCGTTCTTTAATTTTAGAGAACACAAACTCATACCAAACAACTAGCAGATTGGGAGTTTCTTTCCCCTGCATTACTGGGATTACAGGTGTATGCTACTGTATCCAGCTCTGAATACTCTATAAATGCTGCTGACTCAATTTGTGTCTCTCCTTGTTTCATCTCTAAATTTGAGATTTCAATATTCAATTGTGCACTTGACCTCTCCACTCGAATGTGACATAGGCATCTCAGAATTAATAAGCCTACAGCAGAACCTCCAGCTTCTAGTATAGTTTTTGGAACAGTTTTTTTGTTGTTGTTATTGTTTTGGTTTTTTCCATCCTGCTAGTTCCTTCATTAATAAGCTAAATGTAGCAAGGCATAGTGGCAGACACCAAAAATCCCGAATACTTGAGAGGCTGAGGGAAGAGGATTACAAGTTCAAAAAGTTGTTTAGCATTCTCTAGGTTCAATCCCTATTCCACAATTAATTAAATAAGTTCTGATGCATTTACAATGCCTTGTTTGAGAACTATGCTTTGTATTTGAACAATCATTATAAAGAACATGGTAATCCCCACTCTCCTATATACATTTGTATTTTCCAGATTATTTCTGGTAAAGAAAGAATTATAACATCCATGCCTCATTCTTTCACAACAAGTAAAAAACCCTGGAAATGAATGTATCCATCAGATCTCCTTAAAAACAGGTGTTTACCAGCAGAATGAGATCTGGGACTCCCTATCTCTTAAATGATGTACACAGCTGTCTAGGTTCCTTACTGAGTGAACTTGCAATTTGTGGGGAATGCTGACCAGAAATTGGGAAGTGATCACTGGGGCATTTTTACCCAGGTAGTTAGTAGAGGATACACAAGACCAAAACTGATTTCTCTAAGGACAGTGGTTCATACTATCATTGGATAGTCATTGATTAATATAAAACCATCTCAGAGAAATTAGGAAGCTATAGCTAACAGACTTGGGCTCTTGTGTAACTGATGCAATGTTTGTGCCTACATATGCTTTTAATTTTTAATCATTGGTTAGGTTTAGTATTGGATTAAATGTATGATTCACAAGTAGAATTTGACAAGTCAACTCTGTGCCAACACAATTTTCTCATGGAAATTTTCCAAGAACTGAAACATACTTGAAATTTTTGAAAGTAAAAAGGGAATTTTTAGACTAAAATTGATTTTTTATATTTTGATTTTGAAAGTAAAATAGAGTCTATGAGCTACAGACATAGAGATTTGGGGCTAGTGGTCAGAAGCCCTGGCTTCTGCCCTCTTAGGCAAGCTATATGACTTCTCTAGGATATACTTCCTGGGATAATGGGTCAGGACTGAACTTCAGAGCTAACTCTGCTAGCTCTCTGATTCTGTGGAGGAGGAAACAAAGCTCAAAACATTTAAAGTTCATCTCTTCCATCAAAAAATGTTGAGTGACTAATGCGTTCAGCATGAGGCATTATGCTAGAAGACAAGGATAGAAAAGAACAAGATAGTTTTGTTCCTGACCTCACAGAGCTTACAGTCCAGAGCTAAGAGAGTTAACCTAATTTAGGGTCATTGGAAAATCCAATAGCCCCTCTTCTCAAAAAAAAAAATTTAATGAAGCTAAATTAAAGTCATATGTACACAAACCAACACATAAATTCAATTCAGCCTATAAATTCTAACAGATTGACTGATACCTGCAAGCCCACCCTTAATTTTAAAATCTTTCACTACAAGAGATATACTGTCAATGTACTAAGTTACTTTATTTTGAATCCTTATCCCAACTTACCAAGTAGGAATGAACAGTCTCACTTTACAGAGAGAACTGGCACCGACATGGCCACTTTCTTCATCACTGAGAGAAAATACCCAACAACCACAGTTGAAAGGTGTAGAAGTTTATTTAGGCTCATATTTCAGTTCATAGTCAACTGACTCCCAAGAACAAACTGCGTGGCAGAGGGACAGAGTGGAGAAAAAAGCCGTTCACCTCATGTAAGCCAGGAAGCAGACAACGAAGGAAGGAGCTGGGAAGGGAGATACCCCTTCCAGTAATGCCTCCAGAGATCTGCCCCTTCCCGCCAGACTTCACCTCCCAGCAGCAACTCAGCCACAAGCCCCTATAATCCAGTCACCTTTCAAACACATTTAGTTCTAAAACATAACAGCCACATGCAGAAATAACATGCTCAGCTCACAACTCATGCCAGTGTCACACTAGCCAGGGGTCCAAGTAACAGAAATTTGCTCTGGCAAAACTCATGAAGAAAAGAAATGAATGCAAGGTGAGCATGTCAGCACACACCTGTAATCATTGCTACTCAGGTGGCTGAGGCAGGAGAATCACAAGTTCAGGGCCAGCTGGGGAAACTTAGCAAGATTTTGCCTCAAAATAAAATTTTAAAAGGGACTGGGTGCATCTTAGCCTGGAGAAAGGCCCTGGATTCAATTCTCAGCATCAGGGAAAAGGGGGAAGGGGTAAATCAAGAGGGCATCAGGTAACTTGAAGATCATAAAAGAAGGTTGTGAAATTGAGATGAAAATAGTAGAAATCAGGGGAACTCTACAACTCTAATTTTTCCAAAACTTTGTATTTCTCTTCTCAAAATTTAGAACAGCTGAGAAATGGACAAAAACATTCTCCTCGACTTAACTTTAGTTGGACTCCTTTGAACCCTTTTTTCACCTTGCCCTTGACATTTAGGCTTTCATGTTAGTCTCTGCATGACTTAGTTTTAGCAAAAGTCCTGTCAAGGTGGTAGAGCTAGAATTCTCTCTCCATAACTGATCAAAGTCCTCTCCCTAGCCATCTCCTAGGAGATGTCTGATCATCCCAGCTTGCCTTCAACAAGTGTGATGAGCCAGGTGTGATGGTGCATGCCTATAATCCCAGTACTCTGGGAGACTGAGACAGGAGGATTGAAAATCTGAGGCCATATGGGGAAACTCAGTGACTTAAGGAGATCCTGCCTTAAAAAGTAAAAGCCAGGCATGATAATGCACACCTCTGTGTAATACCAGCACTTGGGAGGATAAGGCAGGAGGATCACTGCAAGTTCAAGGCCAGCCAGCACTATGTAGTCTTAAAAAGAAAAAAAAAAAAAAAACTAAATAGTCTTAAAAGAGGAAGGATAGGAATGTAGCTCAAAAAAGTATGTGTGGGTTGGGGAAGTATAGAACATCTATAATATGCTAGACAAAGTGTTTATGATATGATTATATACCATGCTTCAGATAAGTGCCTCCTAAAATGCTTGGTCTCCAGCCTATGGTACTATTGGGAAGTAGTGGAAACTTTCAGGGGTGGAGCCTACTGGAAGGAAGTTGAGTTACTAGGGCATGCCCTAGAAGATGAAGGCATGCCTTGACATGACATGCCCAGACACAGATGAAGAGGCCTCCCCAACCATACACTTTCACCATGATATACTAACTCCGCATGCCCAAAGCAACGAGGTGACCATGGCAACTGAGTCAAAATAAATCTCTTTACAAATTGATTGTCTCAGGCATTTTTCACAGTAATGGGAAGCTGACTAACACAAGCATTCTGTTCTCATCCCTTAAAAAATTAGCAGATAATTTCTGGGAAAGGTTAAGTAACTGGACAATTTCATAACAGGATGCAAATGCTAAGATGATGCTGTGAGAACATTAGTGGACACTTAACCTTTAGTGGAAGGACAGCGCTCCCTCCAAGAGAAACTTCCTCTAGGCCTCTGTATTGTCCACCCAGCACAGGGTCCCCCACTATGGACTGCTTGGAGCAATGTGAGAAGCTGGCAGGTGATCTGGGCCTTTGCAGACTGTGGACCTCCCTCCTGCAGCACTGCCATGTGGCTGTCTCCAAATGACTCCCAAGGGCACTTGTCAAGGTGAGCAGTGTCTTCCTTAGCCTGGGAGGGACCCCAAGTCTGCAGGGATTATTCACCGATGTGTTCTCTCCTCTTGTTACTGATGTTCTATTTTCATGCTGTTGGTCTTTCAGTTTAGTCAGGAAGAAATTAGTCAGTGAGTTTTTCACAGGATAAACAAACAGAATAATGCTTCATGGCTGAATTCAGGCACTGGATGTTATGTGTGTGTGTGTGTGTGTGTGTGTGTGTGTGTGACTGGGAATTGAACCCAGAGCCTTTGTAATGAGCTACATTCGTGGCTAGTATCCCTTTGTGTCATTAAGAACAGGCTGAAAGCCTTTAGAAGCAACCCTAGCTAGCTTTTATCTGACAATATTAAATTTTTGTTTTCACTATATTTGCAAAGTTACCCTCTAAATGCAGTTAGTAATCTTGGACTTTCCATCTATCATAGTGATTTAAAATTCCTTTCTAAAAGAATTATCTAAACAGGAAGCTGATACAGGAGGATCACAAATTTGAGGCCATCCTAAGCAATTTAGGAAAATTCTGTTTCATAATTGAAGAGATAGAGATTAGGAGAAAAGAAGAGGGAAAGTTTTCATAAAAAGAAATAAGATGTGCCATGTATAGCTATCGACTACCCACAATGAACACAATCATCATGTATCACAAGCATACACCAAAGAAAAAGAAAAATGCAGCAGGCTGTTTACACTGACTCCCTTTGGCCCTGCTCAACCCACAGTGGCTTCTCTAGTGCTTATTACTCCCAGGACATTTTCACACCCAGTCAAGAATCTGCATGTTCCAGGAAATCTCAGAATCATGAACTTCTACCAAGGAGCTAAATGCTGTGCTCCCACCAAACAAGGGCCTTCTTGCTGACACCCCAAGAGAGCCTGAGCCCAGTAGGAGATGGTGTCACAACCAGCACTTGTGGCGAATATCACCTGCAAATGGAATTACCCTGTGTATTAGTCAGCTTTCTCATCGCTAAGACACAACACCTGACACAACCTAAATGAAGAGAGGTTTATCTTGACACACAGTTTTAGAGGATTCAGTCCATGGTTGATTGACTCTAAGAAAGAAATGGCATGGTGGAAGGGCTTGGCTGGGGAAAGGTGCTCGCCTCATGGCAGCCAGGAAGCAGAATGGCTGACAGAGGAGACAAGAATACACCCTGCCAGATCACACCCCAGTGACCCACCTCTTCCCTCCTGGCCCCACCTTCTAGCACAGGGATGGTCAACCTTTTAGAACTTTCAATGATACAAACAGCCCACAGCAGCATATGTGCAGTTCACCATCACTGTGCATCCTCAGCTATGAACTCATCAACGGATTAATCCCCTGATGATTACAGCATCCCCATGATCCAACCACTTTCCAAAAGCCTCCCCTCTGAACAAAAGACTTTTGGGGGACATTCCAGATTTAAACCAAGACACCCTGGAAGACAGTTAGAGCCTTCTAACCTGCACTATTTCTGTAAGTCTAGCCTGGTCAGCTTTCCTGCACCTCCAGTGAAGAAGACATCGCTGGTTCCCTTGGTTATATATTAGATGGCATGGGTTAGCTACATTTAGAGGTCAAGTTGTAACCCCACCAAAAAAGCCCTTAGTGTATAATAATCTGCTCATGCTCTGAAAGTTGTGCTCAGCCTGTGTCTGTCCTAAGACAGGTGCACATCTCCCCTTGCGAAATAATTTCAAAGCACAGATTGCTGACTGAAAGGCAGACTGTGTCCCACAGTACTTAAAACTCTCTCCTTTTCTCCCTCCCTTGCTATCCTGAGTGACTATTACAGTTCAGATCTAAAAGGTCCCACAAATACTTATGTATTAGGAAGGTGATTGGATCAGGTGAGGTGCTGTACTCATAAGTAGATTCATTCATTGATGAGAAAAATACCTAAATACATTGTTCAGAGGTGGGGCTAGGTTGGAGGTGGATCACTGGAGGCATGACCTGGAAGGGGGTAGTCTTTTTCCCAGACCCTTCTTTCTCTCTCTCCTTCCTGGCTACCATAGAATGTACAGCTGTCCTGTGCCAAGCCTTCCACCCAGATATTTCTGTCTTGGAGTCAGCCAGCTTAGGACTGAGCCCCCTGGAAACTGTGAGTCAAATAAACCTCTCTTCCTTTAAGTTGTGTGGGTTAGCCATTTCATCCCAGCACCTAGAAAGTGACTAATACACTGACTATAGCTGAATTTACGTGTGTTATATGACTAGTATGATTCTACCATAATCAACTGAGCATGATCTTTCCACGGTTAATCCTCGGTTCAAATCCTATCTCTCCTACTTCCACTTTGTCCCCATTTCATGAATGAGGCAAGGGAGACTCCAAGTGGTGAAGTGACGTGCTCCTGATCATGTAGCTAAGAAAAGTCAAAGTTGAGCCGGGCATGGCGGTGCATACCTGTAATCCCAGCATTTGGGAGGCTGAGGCAGGATTGTTGTGAGTTCGAAACCAGCCTGGGCTACAAAGTGAGCTCAAGGCCAGCCTGAATTGCATAGTGAGACCCTGTCTCAAAAAGACAAAAAAAAAAAAGAAAGAAAGAAAGAAAGAAAGAAAGAAAGAAAGAAAGAAAGAAAGAAAAGAAATGTCAAAGCTGCCCAAGGTCAAACTTGTACTCCCATCAAAGTATATTTTTAAATAATTATTATTTTCAGCCAGAGTGATGGTGCATGCCTGTAATTCCAGGTACTCAGGAGGCTGATGCAACCTTAACCTTTGGATTTATCTTCTCTATTAAACAGGGGAAAAAAAGCATTAATTTTTATTTTTTTTATTTATTTATTTTTCTCACACAAAGAGTTTAATAAAGAACAGTTTGGCTGCTCCAAGATTATTGGTAAGGGCTGGACTGGTATTAAAAGACACACAGGGAGGTCAGAAATGTCCCTCACAGTGAAACCCTCTCTCCAGTGGCCTCACAAAATCAGATTATCCTGCTCCTGTTTCCATCTGGTTTTCAACCCGTTCCTCCTGGTTGCTCATCCTCTCTGCCTCCCTGGCCAGTCTGTCTGTCTTCAAGGCCTCGGCCAGTCTCTGCCTGGCTTTCTTCACTTTCTCCACCTGACTTTAGATGTCTGCAGCAGTGACCCGCTGTCTGGAAGAGGGAGGTAAAAGACGAAAAGCTTCCAGGAGCATCCCTTTCCAAAATGGGAACAGGCCAGGAGTAGGCTGCAAGCTCTGGACACCAGACTGGCCCAGGAATCCTCCTTGACTTCCTGTAGTCAGTATTTTAAGTGTTTTCAAAATCCAAACGGTTTAAACATTCTTCTTCAGTGCCTTGATGCTTGAGTGCCTGCAGCCTCCAGCTTGCACAGAGCTGCTGGGGATTCCTCAGCTTGTCCTCCTGTGGACCACGCCTCACCTCATTGCCAGGGTGGGCGGTGATGAGAGTCACCGGCCTCGGGAAGATGCAGCTGGTCAGTCGCTCAGGGGGTGCAAAGGGTACAGCGGCTCTGCGCTTGGCCTTGGTGATCCACACATATGGTTTCCTCTGCAAATTCGGGGGTAGCATGCTTCTTTTGAGTTTTCCCACAGAAGGCTGACTTGGCTCTGGGTGTGTTGCTGGCTCCTGCATGGTCAC
This sequence comes from Cuniculus paca, assembly GCA_004365215.1. Classification (NCBI taxonomy): domain Eukaryota; kingdom Metazoa; phylum Chordata; class Mammalia; order Rodentia; family Cuniculidae; genus Cuniculus; species Cuniculus paca. The sequence goes on from RJWT010020487.1 coordinate 14,886, forward strand.
TGCTGCCACGTTGCTGGGTCCTCTCCTGATATGCAGACGGGCAGAGGCTTGCCGTAAAATGTCGCATTAATTTTTATTAGTTTTGCAGAATTGTTAAGATATCTGGCCCTTGAGACAGGAGAATCTTTGCGAGTTCGAGACCAGCCTGCGCTACAAAGTGAGCTCAAGGCCAGCCTGAACAGCATAGTGAGACCCTGTCTCAAAAAGACAAGGGCTAGGGATTTAGCTCAGTGGCCTAAGTGCCTGCCTGCGAGAGCAAGGTTGCAAGTTTAATCCCCAGGGCCACACACACACACACACACACACAAAAAGATATCTGACCTTTATTAATTGTGCAAATGAAGTTATGTTATCTTAGCGTCTCAAATAAATGTTAGGTGGTATATTAATCAGCTTTCCTTCTTTGCTGGGACAAAATACCTGGCATACACAAATTAAAGGACAAAAGATTTATTTTGGCTTGTGGTTTCAGAGGTTCTAGTCAGCCAACTCCAAGGAGAAAGAGCATAACAGATGAAAGTCACCCATCTCATAGCAACCAGAAAGCAGAGGGAAAACCCCAAGAAAAGATACACTTTTCAAAAGCACACGACCAACAAATGCTCCCAACTCCTAAAGCACATTCAGCTAGTATGATAATGTACTGATTGTGTCAATTTGAATAAGAAATGCCTGTCTACATTGGATCAGCATAGTTCCAGGTGTGGCTGAGGGGATTTACTGAAGACAGAAGACCTACCCTAGGTGTGAATGGAGCCAACCAAAAGGCTTCTTGCCTGAATGAAACAAAAGGAAAAAGAAGGCTCACTTCTGTTTCTTCAGAAGAGCTTCGCTCTTCACCTTCACCTTGAACATCACCTCCTGGCTTCCAGCACAGACCCTTCAGCCGTCCATCACAAATGCTCTGGCATGATACAAACTCATGGGGGACAGTATAGTGAGCTCCAGGCCTTTGTCTGGAAACTTTGGATCTCAAGCATGCAGGCAGATCTTTTGCACTCTTCCACACCTGACTCTGGGCAGCTATTGTGAGCCAATCCTGTAAATTCTTATGTAATTTTACCTCTTGCATTAAATCTGCTTCTCTAGTAAGAACTGACTGATACAGCTATAAACTCATCAATGTGCCCTCAGGACCCAGTCACCACTCTAGGTGCCACCTTTGAACACTGGTGCAATGGGGATCAAGCCCTGAATACTGTACCAGGTTGAAAATAAATCCAAGGAGCCAGGGACTGTGCCAATTAGAATTTAAGAGCCGTTCATTAGCTGGTGACCAAACAATAGTATCCATGCAGGGCACTACTGAATGGTGCTGAGCCTGAAGGAGATTGGGTATTTAATCGTAAAAAACCATTTATCTTTGTCAACATTCTATAGAGACATTCTCACTGTTAACATTTCACAGAGACATCCTGCTTTCCTGTTGTTGTACACCTGGTGAGGTGGAATGTACTGCTCAGTCCTGGGACGGGGGCTGACCTATACTTTCCAAGGGGGATGTAACTTACTTTGAACTCTTATCTTGACACATTCTTTCATTCTGAGAACACGAAATCGGGAGAGCTCTATTAGAGTTTGGTATTTTTTAATTAGGCTAGCCCATAACATTCCCCACTGGTTTTATAGGGGAATCAAATCATTGTTTCCTCAGCACCCTCAATTTCTCTGAGAGGTTGATAATGGGTTCTGAGTACCATGATTTTAACAGCTTGGATTTTTTTTTAATGTATCTGGTTAGGCAATTGATTAAACAGGGACCGATGGCAAAGGCAAGTAGGAGTAAGGCTAGGGGCTCTACGAGAGCAGTAATTAAGGTGGTCAGCCAGGATGAGAAGCTGAAGAGATGCTCGTACCAGCTTCTATTTTGTTGCCTTTGTTTTTTTTCTGTCTTGAAGATGCTTCCTGAGCTGACTGAGACTCTTTAATCACACCAGAATGATTGGTATAGAAGCAACAAGCTTCTCCAAGCATTAGACAGAGGCCCCCTTGTTTTAAAAACAGGAAATCGAGGCCTCATTTGTTTTGTAACACCATTTTAGCTAGGAAATCTAAAGAGTCTTCTAACTTATTTACAGTGTGCTCTATGGTCCCTAAATCTTTGTCTATTTGGGCTCTTAGATCTCTAAAGTAAGCATCCGTGGTAATCAGCACAGTGGTGCCTATTGCGGAGGAGACTGCCGTGCCAAATCTCAGAAGTATAGGCACTAGAACTTTTATAATAGTCTAGGCTGAGAGTATCTAGATGTGTTCGGCTCCCCTCACCAGAGTAGTTATATATTTGGGGGAAAATGTGAACCAAGACACCAAGTTCAGGGGGGATTTGGGCCATTACATGATGAAACATGCATGGGTTAATCCCAGACGTATAGGCAAACCAGGATCCAGTGGGAGCCTGGAGGTGTTGACTAGGGGAATATGTGACATTTGGTTAACAAGGTTGCACAGGCAGAAGCATAGGGAGACTTCTGTAAATTATATCTTTCCGACATGGCACAAAAGCCCCGTCCTTGGAGGTTTTCCAAAGTGAGGGTCGGTTTCTGTCCCCACCAGTAAGCTGATTTGTTTGTAAATTGGCTATTATTTTTAATGTGTCTTTTAATCCTATAGTCATGTTTGACCCTATTCCTATGTAATAAGGGGGCTCGGGGTTTAAACAGAGCCAGCAATCACTAGTCACATTAGGAAAGGACCTGTTGAGAAACTGGAACATAAAATCACTTGAAAACAGATGGGAGTTGATAGTCCATTGTGAGGAGTGGGCTTGGCTGTAGGGTAGCTCCTGAGAAGCAAGAGTTCGTGGGGGGTTGGAGGAGGCTGCAGGGGCAGGGTGAGACTCTCAAGGGGCCCTAGGGGCCTAATGGATGGGTCATCTACCTTATGTTGGATAGTGAAAGATACACCTGGGTCTGCCCCTGAAATGTAAAGTTTGAGTCCCCAGGTTTTATCCCCTAGCCAAGACGTATCTGTAGGTCTCTGAGGTCTTAAAATTATCTTATTACATTTTGTCCCACATTTAGTCTTTTCCCAAGGTATTTTTAGAAATGGACCTGAATCTTTCCA
>RJWT010020488.1:0-17948 GCA_004365215.1 Cuniculus paca
TGTATGTTGACTTAAATTCTTTTGAGACTATACCAAGGAGCAATATAGGTAGATCAAATGTTACCTCTACTTCTACAATTTTGAGAAATGTACATACTCATTTCCATCTGAATCATTCCATTTTACAATCCCATTGGCATTGTATAAGGATTTGACTTATGAGCATGGTCTCAAGTTGCATTCATTTAGCTATAAAAGCCTCAAGTTTTTCATTCTTCATAGCTGATTAGTACTCCATTGTATAAAAATACCACATCTTTTTTATCCATTCTGTAGTTGGTAGATATTTGGGTTATTTCCAAGACTTAGCTATTAGAAATTATGCAACTATAAATATGGGCACACATATCACTGTGGTATGATGTTTTCACTTCTTCTGGAAAAATAACCTGAAGGGGAATAACCAGATGGAATGAGACCTCCTATCCTAGTGTTTTGATTTCCACAGTGGTTGTACCAGTCTATCCTCCTACCAACAGTGGAGAAGGATTTCTTTTTCATGACAGCCTCTCCAGGATTTGCTATTGGTTAATTTTTTGATGATAGCCATTCTTTCTGGACTGAGATGGAATCTCAGTGTTATCTTAATTTTCATGTCTCAAATGACCAAAGATGTTGAACATTTTTTCACATATTTATTTGCCATTTGTATTTCTTCATCTGAGAAATGTGCATTCATCTCAGATGCCCATTTTTGCATTGGGTCTTTGAATTTGGGGGACCTCATTTTTTTAAATTCTTTATATACTCTAAATAAAAGTCTTTTGTTGGAGGGACAGTTGCATAATTTTTTTTCCCACATTGTGGGTTTTCTTTTCATTCTGGTGATGATTTCCTTTGATTTGCAAAAACTTTTTAATAAGATTATATCTCAGTTGTTGATTCTTTGAAGTACTTTCCTTATAGTTTGGGTTTTGTTCATGAACTCTATCCCTACCCCTATGTCTTCAAGATTTCTACCTACCCTGTCATCCAGTAGATTTAGTGTTTCTGTTTTAATATTTATATCTTTGATCCATTTTGACTTTAGTTTAGTGCATGGTGATAGACATGTGTCTGCTTTTAGTCTTTGGCATATTGAAAGCCAATTTTTTCAGCACCATTTATCAAAGAGGTTATCTTTCTTCCAGTGAACATGTCTGGACCCTTTGTCAAAGACAAGATGGCTGTAGTTGTGCCTGCTCCTTCAAATATGTTCCACTGATCCTCAGGTCTGATTTTTGGCCAGTATCATGCTGATTTTATCACAGTGGCTTTGAAGTATAATTTCAAATCAGGGATTGTGATGCCCCTGCCTTGCATTTGTTGCCCAGGATTGCCTTTGGTATTCTAGGTCTCTTCTGTTTCCAAATGAATTTAGGAATGCTTTCTCTAGATCTGTGCAGTATGCTAATGATATTTTAATTGGTATTACATTAAATCTGTGTAACAGTTTTGGAAGTATGGCCATTTTCATAATGGAGGATTTTCCTATCCATGAGAAAGGGATTTCTTTCTATTTTCTGGTAACCTCTTCAATCTCCTGTTTCAGAGTTCTGTAATTTTCAATGCATAGATCTTTCACATACATTGTTAGATTGATTCCTAAGTATTTTATTTTTTGGATACTATTGTGAAAGTTGTCGTTTCCCAAACTTCTCTGTCAATGAGTTATGTACAGGAATGCTATTGATATTTGAGTGTTCACTTAGTTTTCAGTTTCACTGTTGAATCTAGTAGTCTTTTGGTGCAGTTTTTGGGATCTTCTTTGTAGAGTATCATGTCATCTGCAAATAATGAAAATTTAACATCTTCCTTTCCTATCTGTATACCTTTTATTTCTCTCTCTTGTCTAATTGCTCTGGCTAACGTTCCCACAACTATATTGAGTAGGAGTAATGATAGTGGACATCCTTGTCTTGTTCCTGATTTTGGAGTGAAAGCTTTCAGTTTTTGACCATTTAATGTGATGTTGTCTGTTGGTTTATCATAGATGGCTTTTATCAGATAGGTAGACACGATCTATTCTGATTTTCTGTAGGGTTTTTATCATGAATGAGTGTCGTACTTTATCAAAAGCTTTTTCTGCATCGAGATGATCATGTGATTTCTGTCTTTGGCTCTGCCGACATGGTGTATTACATTTATTGATTTGCATCTGTTGAACCATTCCAGCATTTCTGGGATGAATCCCACTTGGTCATGGTTTATAATCTTCTTGATGATTTGCTGCATTTTGTTTGATAGTATCTTATTGAGGATTTTTGCATCTATGTTCATTAGGGAGATTTGCCTATAGTTCTTTTCTATGGTTGGGTCTTTCTCTGGTTTTGGCATCAGAGTTACACTTGCATCCAGGAATGAGTTAGGGAGTACTACTTCTCTTTCAATTTCATTGATGAGTTTGAGGAGTATTGTTGTTAAATCTTCCCTAATTTCTTGTTGAATTCAGTCATGAATCCATCAGGACCTGGGTTTTTCTTTGTTGGTAAGTTTTTAATTACATTTTTATTTCATTAACTTATAGAGGATTATTCAAAATTTTTATATCTTCTTGATTCAGCCTTGGTAATTCATACATTTCTAGAAATTTGTCCATTTCTTCAGTTTTCCATCTTACATGAATAAATTTTTTCAGAGTTGGTATTGATGATCTTCTGAATTTCTGCAGGATCTATAGTGATTCCACCCTTTTCATTCCTCATGAATTTGAGATTTTTCATTCCTTTTCTTGATAAGAGGTTCATTAATTTTGTTTATTCTTTCAAACAATCAAATCTTCAACTTATCAATTCTTTGTATTGTTTTCTTAGTCTCAATTGTGTTCATTTCTGCTCTGATCTTTATAATTTACTCCCTTCTATGAGCTTTGGGCTTAACTTGCTCTTCTTTCTAGAAGCTTGAGGTGCAGCATTAGATTGTGTATTTGTGCTCATTTTGTTTTTCTGATATGAGAATTCATGGCTATAGGTTTCCCTCTTAGGACAGCTTTCATTGCATCCCTCAGGTTCCAGTATGTTGTACCTGCATTTTTATCTCATTGCAGTTATTGTTTAATTTCTTCTTTAATTTTATCTGTTATCATTTGATTGTTCAGGAGGGTGTTATTTAATTTCCACATGTTTGTGGAGTTTTTGCAGTTTCTTTTGCCATTAAGTTCCATTTTCATTGCACTATGGTCACATAATATGCATGGGATAATTTTGATTCTTTTGCATTTACTCAAGCGTGCTCTATTGGCTAGTGTATGGTCTACTTTAGAAACCATCCTATGTGCACCTGAGAAAAATGTATATTCTGATGCTGTTCAGTGGAACACTCTGTAAACATCTATTAAGTCCACTTATGCACAGGTTTGATTCAGTTCTGTTCTTTGTTGACTTTTTGTTTAGTTGATTTATCTATTTGTAACAATAGGATATTAAGGTGCCCTGTTACAAATGTGTTATTGCTTATTTGAATTTTTATGTCTATTTATATTTGTCCTACATACTTAGGTGCTTTCATATCTGGTTCATATATATTTATGATTGTTTTCTCTTCCTTCCCCTAACAAGTATGTAGTGACCTTCTTTATATCTTTTGATCATTCTTGGCTTCAAGTTCACATTGTCTGCAAACAGAATAGCTAACCCTTCTTTATTCTGGGTTCCCATTGCATGAAGTATTATTTTCCATCCTTAGTCTTTCAATATATGAGTTTCTTTTTTAGTTAAATGTGTTTCTTGCATGCAGCACATCATTGCATCTTGTTTCTTGATCCATTCTGCCAATCTGTTTCTTTTGATTAGAAAATTGAGGTCATTTACAGTGATGGTTATAACATATATATTGGCTTATCTGTCACGTTATTTTCCTATTGTCAGTTCCCTTCTTTTCCCCGCTGTTTAATTGCTTGCCCTGCCTGGTGGTTTCTTTCTGTTGTTGTTCTGGGAATCATGGTCATTTTTATTTCTATCTAGAATATCTTTCCATACTCTTTCTAGGTTTGGTTTGGTTGACATGAATTTCTTCAGTTGTTATTTGTCATGGAAGCATCTTTTATTCTCCATTAATTTTGAAAGATAGTTTTGCAGAGTACATCAATCTGGGTTGGAAGTTGTTTTCTTTCAGAGCTTGAAATACTTCTGTCCAAGCTCTTCTTGACTTAAGGCTTTGTTTTGAGAAGTTGGTCATGATTCTAATGGATTTTTCTTTATAGGTGATCTGTTTGTTTTCTCTAACAATTTTTAATAGTGTTTTTGTGTTGGCTTTCTGGGATTTTGTTTATTATGTGTCTTGGAGTACATTTATTTTGGTTATGCTTGTTTGGAGTTCTATATGCCCCAGTTATCTGTATGCCAGATTCTGTTCCCATACTTGGGAAATTTTCTGCTGTTACTTCTGCAAATAGTATTTTTTTTAATGTCATTTGTGTTGACTCCTGCTTTTTCATTGATACCTATCAGTCATCATTTTTCTTTGTATCATTTTGCAGCTATTGACTTGTTATTTCATGATCCCCTGGTATTTTTAAGTGATTTTTCCATTCATGATCTCTAGCCATGATCCTGTCTTTAAGGTCTGAACATCTATCTTCAGTTCTGTTCAAGTGGTTTTTCCAGCTTTCAGTGGAATTTTTATTTTCCTGGATATCTCTTTGAACCTATTTTGTGCATTCTGTCTCTTTCCTATAGTGTTCATTCAAGCTTTTCATCATTTTCCTATGCTCCTATATATTTTATCTATTTGATCTCTAGCTATGCTGAGCAATTCCCTCATTAGGGTTGTTATTTCTTTTTTCAACTGAGAGATTATTTTTGATCCAATTCCCTCTATAGCCTTGTGGATATTTTTCTTTACTTGCTATCTTTTCAGAAATTTCAGATGTGGGTCTTCCAATAGGTTCTACATCATTGTCTCCTGTACTTGTTCCAGATGAACTGAAGGTCTGAGATCGCATTTTAATTTTTAGTCTTGTCATTTTCACCTCTTGGTTCATATTTCAGTCTTTTCAATCTTGCTAGTCTTGCCTGTCCATCAGGTGTGTCTTAGCCAAGGTCCCACTGTGTGGCTGGTGTTCACCCAGCTACCAGGACCCACAGTGTAAGGGAGGGATCAGTTACCTGAATTTATCCTGTGACGCAGTTGGATGAGTCCTGGATTCTTTCAGGGAAGACTAGTCTAGGAGTATTGATGTGAATCAACACTTGGCTCATATTGTCATTTGTGCTTCATAATTTTTCAGGCCACAAGACTCACCTGTCCATGGTTTGTGCCCCAACTGGGGCCCTACTGTGTCACTGGGGGTCTCACAGGCACACCTGGTTTCCACCAGGTAGAAGAATGGTTCACCTGTGCTCTTGCCAACCCAATGGGTCCCTTTGGGTGGGGGGAGGTGTTGTTGGCTCTCTCCCTGGACTGCTGAGGTCCTCTTCATTTCTTAAAAAAAAGAAAATGGCAAGAATGATGGGACAGTTCTGTTTGATGTAAAGGGTAGTATTTTGAGAAAGATTAATGTAATATAGATTTTACTATAATAAATTTTAAATATCAAATATTTTCCATATTTTTCTCATATCTTTAAGAGGAATGAACTTCTACATTCAGTAATAGAAGCAAAATAGGAAAATGAAAATTATTTTACTTAGCAAATTTTTGTTATATACTAGGATATTTGTAACATGATTCTTTATCTTGAAAACATTTCTCCTAGGTTAGCTAAGTCATTACCACTACAATTATAACCATTTATAACTTCGCAAATGATTTTTAAGTGAAACTTGAAACAAATACTTAAATTCTATTGTATTATTTCTAATTCAGTGTTACTATTTATTAGCACAACCAGGTTAATGATAGACCATCAGGCATCTTATAGCTCTAATGAAATATATGCTATAAACTTTTTCTGCTTATTTCAAGTAATTACTCAATATTATCAAATAATGTCTACACATCAAGCCTCATAGTCACTTTCTGCTTTGTAGTTTTTTTAAATTAAAATTTTTACTAGATTTACCACTCATTTTGTTCACTTTTTTGAGAAATGCATATGAAAGAATCATCATTGATCAAAATAATACTACTTTATTCAGAGTATAAACCCTAGAATTCAGGTGTTGCCTCTGCATCTTTGTATAGGTCATGCACATTTTTAGAACCTTAGTTTTCTCTTCAGTCAAGTGGAAATAATAATTATGTTAAGAAAAAAACATTCAAGATTATTATGGGGTATCAAGAAGAAAATGAAAATACTTAAGAAAGATATGAAGAGCTGTAGCATATTGGAAAATGCAATATATGTTAGAAGTACTAGCATTGTACAAAAAAAAAAAAAGAAAGAAAGAAAGGTTAATTCTACTTATCAGTGAAAAAGACCTCCTGAAGATCCAATCACTCAAAGTTTGCTTGCAAAAGACAAGAAGATTTTTGAAAGGCTGAAAAGGTGAGGGGAGAGGATATTCACTTGTTTTTTATTTCTGTGGTACTAGAAATTTAATCCAGGGCCTTGAGTATGTGTTTATAACTACCACATTATATCCCCAATCAATTTTATCTATGTATTTTTTGCCTTTGAGACAGGCTTTCATTATGTAGATCAGGCTGAACTTGAACTGGAAATCCTCCTGCCTTAGCCTCTCCAGCACTGGCATCATAGGTGCCCACAACCACGCTCTGCTAACCTATTTTATTGTATTTATTTATTTAATTACTTATTATTTGCAGTATTGCGATATACTTTTTTTCATTGAAACTGTTACAGCAACATATTGCAGCATGACTGCATCTAAAACCACAACTGTGGTGTAAATGTGGCCTCATTTTATTTTTAATCAATGAATTAATTTTTACAAGATTTTAATAATGCAAAATATCAATCTTTCATGCCTGTATATGGTAGCCTGAGCAATTACTTTGAGGATAGCAATATGCAATATAACAACCATTGTTAAATTCCTATGATCTTATTTTGAAATCCTATATTGCCATTATTTATTGTTGTTGTCATCGTCATTTGCTTTTGTTGTTTTTTTGTTTGTTTCCTTCTTGATTTTTCCATTTTTTTTAAATAAAAAAATACAAAATAGCAATGTTCATTTTGCAAAATTGATATGTATATTCAACATACCTTGATAATTTTCAGTACTGTTACCATTCTTTTCCTCCCCATCTTCTCTTCCCTGTCTCCAAAAATCTACCTTTTAGCTTCTTTTCATTTACCTTTTTTAATTAATTTTTTTTTAGATTTCTTAGATAAGTGAAGCTGTGAGATATTTTACTTTTTGAGTCTGGCTTATTTCACTTAATAGCATGGTCTCCAGATGCATCCATTTTCCTGCAAATGATATGATTTCATTCTTCTTTATGGCTGAACAATCTTACATTGTGTATATATACAAAAAGTCACCATTTTAAAAAATCACTATAGTACAAAAAGCAAGTTGATTAGGTATAAAACGGACATTTAATCTCAAAAAATTGCTGTTTTAAAACTTTAAGTAAATTGCATTAACGTAAAAATTCTCTTTCTTTAGATTTTTTTGTTCTTTGACTTCATTCTGTTTCTGAGGCAAAACAATATATATTTATTTCTTTGTATATTTAAAGAAGCCAAAGGATTGCCTTTTCACTATAATTTTATCTCAAAATGGAAATTCAGTTAGATCCTTAGTCTCAGTGGAAAACACATACAAAATATGTGAAAGAAATTTCTCAATTCATTCTCTGTCCTACAATGATTTTAAATGGCACCAAGTCATAACCATTAACAGTATTTCTTTTTATCCCTTTTGTGTTACAGCAATGCTCCACAGACACTCTAACTCACCAAAACCTCAAAGTGTTCCTTCCAATCAATTCTGCCTTTCTTGAGCTATGTTCTTCACATCACACACTCCATTCATCCTTCTTTTCCATAGCCCTGAATGTGCCTTCTGAGAGAGTGACCCTCTTTTGTGTCTTTATTTTTCTTTGCAGAAGTCCTCCTGGGAGTCTTTGGTTTATCTTATTCTTCCATCATAGTTCTCCATCTTCAAATGAAAATGGATTTCCCAAGAGTTATAGGTTGTGGAATGAAGCCATTTCCCATGTGGCTCACTTTCCAAATGATGTTTCTGTGAAAGGAGCATGATATGAGGATGAAAACCTATCTTGAATAAACGTACTAAATGATGTATACTGGAAGACGTACATTTCCCACATTTATATACTGCTTGAAATCAATTAATAGAGAGTTATATTTTAAAAGGAAGCATTTATGCTTCCAGTAACAACAATCTTGAAATCTCCCTTCATAGAGTTTGACTTACCCTCTAAGATCCCTAAGATCCTCCCTCTCCGGCCAATGCAACATATCATTTCTCAATTGCTTTCCTTTTTCCTTTGTTAGCAACACATAAGCCCGAGGAACATGACCTATGAGAAGAACTCAGAATTCAGTTTGGCTGGACAAAGGAAAGCTTTTCAACAGTCCGTATTCACCATTTTTATCCTATCATATTGATTGGAAAGAGCTTTAGGAACAATAACATTGAATATCTCTACACTTGGTTTTGAACTCATAAAATATTCACATAATCCAGGAAGTTCATCACCTTGTCTCCGTTTTATTTCTCTTAATTCCTCAACTAGCATGACTCTATGGAGATAAATGATGTAGAGGTGGCAATGTGTGCCTATCTGTTCTTGCAGCTACAAAGGTGCATGAATCAAGAGGATGCTTTCTGTCCAGGAGTTCTGACCCAGCCTAAGCAAAAATACAAAAAAAAAAAAAAAAGAAAGACTCTATATCTTAAAATAAATTAAAAAATAAATAAGACATTGTACAAAATTCTGAACCACATGGCATAGCTCTGGCTGGACTACAGATTATAGGAGGAAAGTAGGCAGATGTTTTCTTCAGAAACTTGTCTTAGTATTTCGTTCCTCTGACAAAATACCTGACACCCACAAGTTAAAGGAGGAAAGGTATATTTTGACTCACACTTTGTAGAGGTTTCAATTCACAATGGGCTGGCTGCCAACTAAGGTGGCATGGCAGGGGGAAATGGCTCATGGAAAACAGGAGGCAGAGAGAGGAATCAAGTGAGGGGGATATAACTTTCCAGGCCACATCCATGGTGACCTACCACCTCCAACCAGGCTTCACCTACCGGTATCACATTTAGCTATAAACTCATCAGTGGATGACACCATAAGAAACTTCCTCAATAGACTGAATTTTAAATTTGTGCATGAAAGTCATGTGCACCCTAAGACAAACTGTTATGTGCTGCTCAGTATTTTTGGAGTAATGTCTACTGTGTCCTAATGAAACCAGTTAAAGCAAAGGAATGTGTACCAGTGTTTGACTCAGTGACTAACTGGCAAAGGAGAACCTGTTTACCATGGATTCATAACAAATGATTTATATCCTTTTTTATCACATAAGACTGGAAAGCTTCACCTCTGGGAAATTCATAATTTATGCCAGTGACATAAAGAACAATGCTTTCATACTCATGGTTTCATTTTTTTCCCTTTAATATAAAGATATTGTAGTACCAGGGTAAGATGTGCTCCTTCAGCATTATTGCCATTATGATAAATAGGAACACACGTTTGCTCTATTTATTGGTGAAAAAAATGTAAATGGCACTCTACTAAAACAGACTAATATGGCCTTTTGCTAAGTTGTATAATCATGAACATATCTTCTATGATGTCAAAAAAGAATTTGAAGTTCACCTCCTAGGTTGAATAATAACTTTAGGTCCTAAAAAAGTTTTTTCCCTTGTTATGTATTTCATTTTTCCACCTCCTATCTTCATGTAGATTAGTTATTGTTGGGGTCTCAGCAGCTTATACTGAAAGATCTATTTCATAATTAAGGATATTTGACCATGTTGATACGTGTTACTTTGCTCTAGAAGTTTTGATGAATACAGGGGGTCCTGTTCCTTCAATAAATTTAGTTTTTTCCATCTGTGTTCTAGAACATTGTTGTAATTACAGTTTTTTCTGCTATCTTTGTTCAGTTCATTGCATTTTTCAACATTTAAATTTGTTATGTAACTATTCAATAAAATTTTAAATTTATTGACTGAATTTTTAATTTCTGTATGTCTGTTTTTAAAATAATTTGATCTTTTATAGGTAAATAATTTTCTCATATTTAGATACATCATATGCAGGCTAATCACATATTTATTTACAATCATGTTTAATGATACATTGTGTAACTTTCCTGGGTTATAATGTTTTTCATACTTTTTCTGTGAGACCAATTTAGCTAAGAATACAGTTGAATATTTCTCCATTTTATGAAACATTTGCATTTACTTCTAACAATTAATACAGAGGTATTGTCAAACTGGGAGCACTTTTTATTTTTATGTATTTATTTTTATTTTAAAGGGAATAAAACAGCAATAAAACAAAACAAAACAGTAATAAGAGAGTAGGAAATCTACAATAGTTACTATATTGCATATTGTTGTCCTCCAATTTGTTGCTCAGACTACTGGCTATAGGCTGGCTCACAGGCCGGGGCTTAGCTGCCAATGTCAATTTCCAGCTCAACATTTTCTGTAAGTTACAGCAGTACATATTGTACCCAAGCGTTTAAAAGCCACCTTTATAAAACCACACATTCCCAGGATGGACCATAGAATTTCTGTTCAGAGAACAAGTCACAGGAGTCAAATTCTCCTGTAGTCTTTATGTGAGGAACTGGTGCCCAGATTTTCTAGTTTATTTGTCCATCGAGGAAATGTCCATCAAAATTATGTTTTGGGGGGAGGGGTTTGGTTTTTTCTTTTGGTGTGTGTGTGGGATGTTTCCATATCATCTTTACCTCTTCTAACACTAATTCTTCATCTCCTGTTCCCCATGGCCATTCAAGCTCTAACTCTTTGCAATCTTTTCATAAAAACCTCTCAATTACCATAGTCTGTACTTCTTTAATTTCTTAACCCAGAGTTTCTGAATTTTCCTTAATTTCATTGATGCTTAGAAACACATTTTAATGAATGCTTATCATAATTTATTAGGAATTGTTTTTTGGTACATTTTGAGTTTTTAATCCTGCTATCCAGTATGTCACATTGTCCTAAACAAGTATATATTCTTTATTAAGAATTCTCTTGATGTCATTCTTTTACATCATCACTTGAAACCATCATTGGTCATCTCATCCGCTAACACATCTTTCTTGTTCCAAGAAATATGTGCATCATTATTTTACAGTAGTGCAGATTTTTGCTTTTTCTTCCTAGTTAAATTCTGATCCATTTAAAAATGTAGCATCATTGAATACCATAGCTGCATCCATAGAAATGAAAAGAATTATGATTTTAATATCCACATAGTGAAAATTGGGCTTATCCATTAACATATTACATGAGACTGATTGAAATTATAATGCTGTCTGATTTAAAACCTTTTACTTTCTTCATCTGAAAATTTTAAAAGTACACTTATAACTTCTGTGTAATGATACAACATCTCTTGACATTTTTAGAAATGCCACTGGAAATATTAATGTTAAGGATATTATTGCTGAAAGCAAAGCCAAGAATATATTGAATATCAAGATTCTGATGTTCTAAATAATATGACACAGGCTTTTCTTCATAATTACTGTTGAACTAAAATTGGTCAAATAATTTATTTGGAGACTGCTGTAGTGATACTTTCAGTTTCCACTCATATTTCGTGTGCATACCAGCTATTATTGCATTTGTTTTGTTGTTGTTGTTGTTGTTTGTTGATCAGAGTTAGATGTACCTTCTGAAATAGATGATTCAGATTCAGGAAACAGAAGGGCCCCCACTGAGTCTTGGAGGACATGCAATGCTACAAAAAGTGTTAGTTGCAAAGAGTTTGCTGTGAGAAAAGTGTGACAAAGATAATAAGGGGGAGGCTCAGTGGGCTTATCTATGTCAGAATTTAAGAGTTGTGGAAGTAAGTAATTAGCCCTGTATTGACAAGTCAATCAGAGAGCTAGTATCATGCAGAAGATGGGGATCCAGCTTGGAATTCAACTTCTGAAATGTGGGGAAACAGGCAGCAGATAGTGGCATTTACTTCTAGGTCATGATTATCATTTGCAAGGAATCGAAGTAATATCTGATGGAACTGAAAACACCATGATCCAGGTCCTTAGGCTTACAGTTGATGTGGCAAGAACCTAGTTGAAAAGTTGGATAAACAATTTCTATTGTAAAGTTATAGTGTTTGTATTCTTTGTCAACAGTCATAATAACTATAAAAATTAATACAAATATGAACATTTAAGTGTGTGTTAACAGGAATGGGGGGGAAGAGGGACAAAAGGTAGGGTTGTATAGATACAGATGAATGTCGGGAAATGACTCAAGCAAGTTAATTTAA
The DNA here is from genome assembly GCA_004365215.1 of Cuniculus paca. NCBI lineage: Eukaryota > Metazoa > Chordata > Mammalia > Rodentia > Cuniculidae > Cuniculus > Cuniculus paca. The sequence continues at coordinate 12,334 of RJWT010020488.1, forward strand.
CAAAGAAATACAAAAATCTGGAAAATTTTGATACTATTTTAGATTTATCACTATTATAACTAATATTTTAATAAACTTGATTTTATTGTTCGTTTTACCCATTCATTTTTCTTTCACTAACTCTCAAAAGAGGAAAATTTTATTAATCCATTTTCATGGTAATTGCAACAAAGCAGACAGAATACAATGAATTTGTTTATAGAGTAAAATATGCTTTTTTGATAATGGTTATAGCTAGTTTTTATGTGTTAATGAAAAATATAGTTAAGCTATATTAGATAATATAGTTTTAATAAATGGAGTGTATTTTCATTAACAGAGCCTCAAGTTTTAATTAGTACCTATTAAGGAGACTAGTTTGATGTTTTATAAATTAATGTTATAAGAAGTCCATTTTCTTTCCAATATCTTACATAATTTATGCTTTTCAAGATTTTTCTACGATTATCTTTGCTTCTTGTAATTGTTTCAAATTAATATATGAAAGTGAAGGTTTACAATGGAACATCAATTAAAAAAGTCACATCCAAAGCTCTTTAGAGTCTTTCATCCTACCAAAGTAAGTAAACAATTAATTATCAAAAATTTTTAAGTGAAAACTTCAACTTTACATTCATTAGAATAATAGATTTTCTGCATTTTGTACTGAGCTTTTCATTTTCTATAGGAAACAAAAATCTTATCTGGAAGAACCATTGTTCTACTTGCCCCCCATTAATTGAGCTGAAATTAGAAAGTGAATTCTACTACTAATAACATAGAAGCATATTGCCATGTATATCAACCATGAAAAGTACAATTTTTTTAACTTTTTCTCATGAGCAAAGGCAGATCTGTGAAATGGTCAAAACTTGAGAATGGAAATGTAAATTCTCTTTTAATTTGGTTTATACATCAAAAAGTGTCAAAAAAAACACAACTATCTACCAGGCTCTCTGCTACTTTCAGGGTTTTGTTGTTGTTGTTTTGTTTTTGTTGTTTATTCAAAGGACTCCTGCTCCCTTTTAGCAAATAATTATGTAACTCATGCAAAGACAATTGTCTTGGTTACTTTTCTCTTGTTGCTGGGACAAAATTTCTGACATCCAAAATGAAGGAAGGAAAGGTTTACTTAGCTCACTGTTTGTGGAGGTTTCAGTCCATAATCAGTTGGCTCCAAGGCAGGGTGGCATGGCACCCTGGCAACACTTCAAGGCAGCAGCCTGCAAAAGCAGTTAGAGTTAAAAAGGAAAGGCACAAGACCTTATATTGTATGCAGGCCACTCCCTTCCCCCCTAGGGCAGATGTAGCACTCAGGAAATCTCTTGTGTCCCCTTCCTCTTGCACAGGATGAGGATATTAACAAAGTAAGGATCCTGGCTCCCTGCTGAGTCTTTTAGTTAAGCTTCTAAACTTCTCAAGTCAACACAATGTATCAACCATAACAACAGCATACACTCAAAAAGTGACTACTTTTTAATACATGACTTTTACTGTTACTTGTCCAATACCAAATACCAAATACCAAATGTTATTTTACATATTTATCAGAGATAGTAGATATGTGGGAAATGCAAAAAAAATCTTTCATGGCATTTCTATCAAGTTTGGGAGTACTTATTTGTTGGTCTTGCCATCAAAAGATAATAGCAGATAATTACATTATTTTCCTTAATTAGTGCCTGTTAAGTAAAATGCTGTATAGGTTACTACCAGCTCCCAGAGAACTTGTAGTGTTTCTGTGTTGGAGTACACTTACCAGCCTTGCCAATGTCAGGTTTGGCCTTATAACAGGCTTTGTCCACTTGATTATGACTGGAAACTGAACAAGTCACATGTGAATGTCATAGGTGGGAGGGAGGCGCTGTAGGCTTGTCCACTTATCATTCCTGCCGTGATGTTGATGGGTCTTTTAGCCAGGCTTCATAAATTGAAATATGTAGAATGTCCTACTTACCCCAAATAGAGACTACACCACAGTTTCTCAGCTTATTTGGAGGATACTAAGGATGAGTTAGTGGACAGTAAGACAAGTTTCATGAAAAGTTTGAAGGGGGATCTTCAGAGAAATTTCTATTTATGTCCTCTGTCTTTTTGTCTTTTGAAAAAAAAATTTGATTTGTAATTAAATTAAATAGGACTAAGCTTAGAACTCTTTCATAGTTCAAAATATATTTTTTGTTTGGTTGGTTGTTTTGTAAGATAATTTGTTCTAATTTGAGTCCCAATGCTCTAAGTGATGTTAAGATCCCAAGTTTTTATGGTGAAATATCACCCCTTTATTTTAATTCTCTTTGAAAGAATAATTCTAAAAGAATAAAGTTTGAATTTGCTTCTGACTTTAATATAAACTACTTTACTTCAACTGAATGGTCTTAGACATAGTGAATTAGGCTTAATAAAGACTGTCACCTCCTGAGTGTACAAGCAGTGGGTATATAAGAATATTCTAGTGAAGGAAAAATTTATGTTTGAAACACAATTTTCTACCCTTAGTGGCCTGAATTATTTTTTGACGATTATGATGAAAATAAAAATGCTAGAAATTTCAAGTGGTTAGCTTGAAGGTCTGGTGTTCTAGAAGCCTGGAGACTGACTTACAGATATCAGGTGCCCATATATGCTATATATAAAATGTATGAATTTCATCTTCTTCTTCTTATCACCTGTAAGAAGCAAAGAGTAGGTGAGCAGTCAAGTGTGAGTAAATCTTCATGGAAAGCTAATTTTGGGAGGTCTGGTGAAATTCTACTCAAATGATGTTTGAGGCTTTCAGGACTTCCTGGTTTGTTTGTTTGTTTTTGAGACAGGGTCTCAATTTGTAGTGCAGGCTGGCCCTTAACTCATTGTATAACCCAGGTTGGCATCCAACATATGGCAATCTTCTAGTCTCAGCCTCCCAAGTGCTGAGATTATAGGTATGCACCACCAGTTCAACAGTACTGCTAGTTCTTAGATATGGGAGTAACTTTTCAGTAGTAACCAAAACTAATACATTCGTTCTTCTTGATGGATTCTGCCAGCCTGGGGCTTAGTTATCTCCAACATGACATCAGCCCAACTGAGTACCAGCCCAGAGAAACAATTTATCTCTCCAAAAGTAACTTCTGTGTTGTTCTTCTAGTTTCAGAAAAAAAACCTCCAGCTCCCTTTTTGCAGGTCCGCCCAGCCCTCTTCAATCCCAAGACTCCACAGTCACCCAAGCACCCCACCCCAGCCCAACTCCATAAAAACTGGTCCCCAGCTCCCCTTTTTGAGGGATCTCGTACTCTTCTCTGGCCCTCCCATGCCCAGAATAAATGCCTCTTTATCTCTCTCTCTCTTTCCCTTTGTCTCTCACCTGTGCCAAAAAAACCTAACACTTTTAACAAAGAAAATATACATTTGCATATTCTCTAATATAATAGAAACTATCAAAATAGGGTATAATCACTAGAATGAAGATCTAGACCTTCAAGAGGTCTTGCACATAGTTGTTGCAATGTCCTTATTTGCTCTTTCCAACCTCACCTTGAGAATTTTAGAAAAGAGGAAAGGAAGAACTTTCACTCTGCATTGTAGAACCTTTGAATGAAAACAGTTTTATTAACCATTGGTCCTGAAGTATTCATGCAAAACAACAGTACTTTATGATTGTTCTCCTTGACTTTATGGATGATATTCTTCTAATGCGCTTTGAACCATGTATGGGAAATTTGTAGAGTTTCTGCATATAATTATTAACACAATCATATATGTTAATGAACATGAAAAGTAGAGAATTACCAGTCTCTCTTTAGCCATCACAATGGTATTATGTAATTAGTACTAATTAATAGCTATTGAAATCTTGAATAAAGCCTAGCCCATCATTTCCATTTGTCTGTATTACTAAAACAAAAAAAAATTTATGTTTGAGAAGGAAGGAATAAATGAGTAAACATTTATTTTTCTATTTAGTACCCTCTATATGACGTACTTCATTTTTTATTCTTACTTTTGCTACCTTCCCATACCTAGCAAATGTTGCTCACAGTTAATGAATATAAAACACTGTAGCTAGTATTAAAAAATTCAAACTACTACATGAAAAGGCATTAAATATATAATCTATATTCTAGTAATAAACAGATGTCATATTTATGTGTAGCTGAGACATGGCAGACATGAAGTATCATTCAACAGAGGTAATTAGGTACATATTAATTGAAGGATCACTTTTGTAAGCACTTTTCTCCCTCTGATGAAAAACACCCTTGCTAACTTACCTTATTTGGTTATCTTAAATCTATCCTATTGCATATTACCAATTACAAATCTATGCATCTGTCCTTCATGTTCCCTTGAAATGACTCAACTACTCCATCAAGGGCCAGCTTGATTCTAACTTTCTCACCTAAGCTTGGCTTTCTCACCTCAATCAAATGATTTCTTCCTCTTTCCCATGAAAGCTGATTGTTCCTGACATTACTCTGTTCATTGTTATTTTATCTTTTATGTGTGTATGTTATTTTATAAATTTATTATTTACACTAAAGAAATCATAACTTTTGCTTCCCTATAACTCTAACTTGCAAACTTGCAAACAGGTTGACAATCCATTTTCCAAAATGCTTAGGACCAACGCTGCTTCAGATTTTGATTTTCAGTTGTTTACATGCTTGCATACAATTTTACCAGTAGAGTATCTCTAATTTGAAAATCTGATGTCTTGCAAAATCTGAAATTTTTTGAGTGCCAACGTGATACTCAAAGGTTTCAAATTTCAGAGCAGTTTAAACGTTAAATTTGTAGAGTAAAGATGCTTAACTTGTAGTAGAAGGGGATTTAACAACAGAAAATGGAATCCAAGTATGCTGAAAGGATGTCATATGAAATTATCCTCGTTCTTCCCTCTCTATTGATAATAGAAATGCCTTATACATAGTCTTCAGATTCCTATGTTATATGATATGGTAATGCTGTTCAACATGTAATTTTATAAATTAATACTAAATATGCTTAATAAACAAATCTAAAGTTTTAGCAATCTGTCACCAGGTGGTGACAAAGTCACAGTGGTACAAAGTTTGAATAATAACAAGTGGTAAATCACAAACAAACTCAAATGCCTAATAATACTGCGTGTGTGTGTGTACACATGCAAGTGTGTGCAAGTGGGTGTGTGAGAGATTTCAGATTCTTTTCTAGCAACTTTCTATTCTACATTCAGAAAGTATACAAGAGATTCTAAATTCAGATTTCCCGACCTAGAAATTACCTTTTGTGTTAGTTCCCCTTCCTTGACTTAGAGTACCTTAAAATTCACATTCATAAATACGCCAAACACTCTGATTGTTCTGCTCTAGAGAAACCTAAATGTGTCAGAAAGGTTAGCCTCTACTTTTCTTCTCAGTGGAGAATTATGGACACTGACTTTCTTCATGCTTGTTAAAACATTCCTTCCTTTCTTTAAATGCCAAACAGATAAAATAAGAAATTTCATTCAAATTTTCAAACAACTTAAAATCACACTGCTATTATTTAGCTATTAAGGAGAAAAGTTGATTCACTCATTCAAGGCCCTTCTCCGATGGTTTCTTCTTACCTTTTTAAATTTACTTTCCTCATTGCACTACACAGTATGTGCCAATGAAATAGAGTTCCAGTCTCTGTCC
>RJWT010020489.1:0-17930 GCA_004365215.1 Cuniculus paca
ACACGCAGGTAAACACCATGTGAAGACACAGCAAGAAGGTGATCGGTCATCTGCCAGCCAAGGAGAGAAGCTTCAGGAAATACCAATCCTACAGTTACCTTGATCTTGGACTTGCAGTCTACAGAACCTGGAGAAACAAATTTCTATTGTTTCAACCACTTAGTTTGTCATATTTTATTATGACAACCTTGGGTAACTAATGCAGTCTCTTATTAGCAAAGTATCAAATATTGTCAAGCTCATAAAGCAGAAGGATTAAATAGCTCCGATAATGGTGTGAAGAATAAATAATGTTTAGGACAATATACACACATTTATATAATTGAAAATATAAAAGATAGTAGATAATAATTATAGATATCAGTTATAGACCACCTCCTGGTTATCACTTTGTATTTCTCAGGGACATTGCAAATCTTGATTTCTTTAATGTCCATATGGTCCAAAATGTCAAACTTCCTTTCGTTTAAAATAATTTCAGAGTCCGTGATATCAGATGTTAGTGCGTATGTACATGAGAAAGGAGATAGACATAATTTTTTACAAAATGAAATACAGATATATGCTTAAATGCTTTTAAATACTCTAAAAGCTTTCTAACATTGCTGGAATTATCTTCAGCTGTTTGGCATTTTCCCTTTCCTCCTCTCTCCCCTTCAGTCCTTCAGGTTCTGGTTGGGAATCCGATCTAATTTTATAAAAAAATCAAGAACCATGCACGGAACATGAGCAAAGTGGAAGACTGCAATGCTATCTTTTCCATTTAATTTAGACTGGATTAGGAGAAGCTCAAGCTGTTGTCTCAGGCCTCTGGGGATACTGAAAGCGACCTTCTGTGAAGTGCTAGCTGAATCTTATTTTGTGCTCTGGTACAAAATTTCAAAGGGAATAGTCAGGTGTAATATTTAGCCTTGGAACAGAATGTAACATATTTATTGTCTAAAAATCCATCTTTCTCTGCGACTTATTGTATCATTTCTTATTGTACTGTGATGCACTGATCTGATGTTGATGAAGCCCACCACTATATCCACAAGAGCCCATTTCACTCTGTTTACATTTTATACTTCTAAGCTTGGTGAATCATTTTACAAATGTGTGCAGCTGGAAATCGGTGAAACAGCAAAAAAACACTGGGAAAGTTATCTTTCTTATCACATGATTCTGTTTTGTATTTTTAAAGGGTCAACTTTACATTTTATCCTTATATTAAAATTTTAGGATATGTAGTTAAAAATTGATCTAAGCAGAAACTTACAGAAATGTTTACGGTGGAGATTTAAGTAGAAAAAACCTTGATAGATGTGCCTGGTATAGATATTTTACTTGGGAAACATGACCAAATTTAAAGTCCTTTTCTGCTACCAAATAAAATATATAAGTAAGACCTTATTACTTATGCTAGTTTAAAGATTTACATAATCAATTTACTAAGCTAACATAAATTAGATTAGATTGAATTACTGTTAACTTTCTTAGATTCCTTGGAACATCATGATATATTGGAAGAACTGATGCACCTTGAGACCACACTAAGTGAAATAAATCAGACATACAAGCTTAAGTATGGAATAGTTTGTCTCGTATGAGAAACCTAAAATATAAATAAAGAGCAAACTAAAAGATAGATAATAGGAAACAGTGAGCTAGATCTTTTGCAAAAGGGAAGAAGACCAAGAGCTGGAGGGAAAAGGAAGGGGAAGGGGAAGGGAAATGGAATAAAGAAAGAACTAAGATGTTTCATGTACATGAACCAACTCCCCACAAGGAATGGAATTATTATGTAATACAGCCGTGTACTAATAAAAAACAAAAATTGACAAAGAAGGAATGCATTCATTGTCCAAATTTAGTTCTTCCCCTATCCTATCCCTTTTGTTAAGTCATCTTAATGTATGGTCAACATAATAAAAATATTTCCTTCCTTCATTTCTTCCTAATTTCTATTTTTATTAATACATATTTACTGTACATAATGATTACATTCATCACGGAGGTTGTTACTTGTAGTAACAAATATTAATTCTTTTTATGTCCCCTTCCCCCCACCCCCGCATTATCTTAAGCCTTACTGACAGTAATTTTCTAGACTCTTCCTCAAATAGAAAGATTTGGATTGAAAGTCTTTATTATAGTAAATCTTTAAAGTTTATTTTTGTTTTCCTTAACTCAAACAGTTCTACCTGAAGCACTATAAGTCATAATATATTCACCTTGGCAAGAACTTGCAAGTTAAGCAGTAAAAACTGTGTAAATTTTGTAAGAATTACTGGAAATAATCTGGAAAAGAACGCATTGTTTTAAAAGAGAAAAAAAAAGGTAGAAAATTATTCAAGGTGGGTTAAAATTGGTATGCCATAAAATTAGGAAGAGGAATACTTATATTAAATAACATAGCATTTGTCAGAACTGAAATGTATTAAGCCTTTTCTCATTGACTTCTTTTCCTAAATACATTTATTCAGTGATTTGAAGTTTGAAAAATAGTAATGAGAAATGTAAAAAAACATTTAGGCAAATATTTAGCATTTGAAATTGTATTAAATTATAATTAGGTCTTTTTCATACACAAAACAATTTTTTCATAGGAGCTAGAAATACATCATTTGCATTAGTTTCTAAGTATACTCATTACGGTTTACTGATAGAAAGAATCATTTTCCTTTTTGTGAGTTATTAGTTGGGTTTACATTTTCCAACACAAGTGTAGTAACTTCTATGATAAAGAGGATTTTTCAGATAAAGCACGCATTAACAGTACTTAATTTCAAAACGAAATATCAGACTTCTTCCTTTTTAATGTTCCTAGGAATACATTTTCATTTACTATTTTTATTTGGTTAGATATTATGTATCTCACAAAATTGCCAGGAAAAAACCACTACTTTCATTGTATCATTACTCTTCTTGCCTGTACTCCAAACTCATGTTGAATTAAATTCTAAACTTTGATGGAATGTAAAGATCTTTTAGTTTAGATTTTCATCTTAGATATAGGCAACTGAAATGCAGAAGACCACAGTCACTTTTCCAAGATATAATTGTGACAGTGCAACCTGAGAACTAAACCTCCATACCCCTAGGTAAGGCTCCTCTTATTATATTTAGCTTCTTTCTAAAAATGTATTTTCCACTCATTTCCATATAAGTCAGGATAACAAGGTATCCTGAAAATTTCCTATGTCCAGAAAAAAAACTTTTCCAGAGTGGGCATTCACTTCTATATTTAAATTGGTGTCAGATTTTATAGTCACTGCCCTGGGAGTCTGCTATAAAAATTCTTCCAATGTAGCAAAGAGAATAAGGCACCTGAAAGTATGTAGTCCCTCTGGGGCAGGCAGGAGAAAAACTAAGTGCTAACGTTGTGTGACCTGGTGGTGGCTGTGTCCACACAGCAGTGACTCAGAAGAGTGCAATGAGAAATGAGGAGATGTGACTTGAAGTGAGACACTGTCTAGTATTGGACCAGAGTGACAGGATAGTGATGTGGCTGTCATGGGAAATGTAAGCCAGAAACCAATGTTTGCATAGGTTGTTGGCAATGAAGGTCTATGCACAGCCATGACGATTTTCTGCAAATCTACATGACTGGTATGTGTTCCTCTTCTAAGAAGTCCTTCAGAAGAGACTTTCACCAGCTGCCTCGCCTCTTCTACCATGCTCACTATTCCGTCAGTGGCCACCTGTGTCTCTGAAGGTTCATCCAGATCTCAACCCTTCCCTTGTACACCGTCTTGTCCAGCCCAATCCAGGACATCATTTCAACCAGTTATTCACCTCTAATTCTCCTGCCTCATTGATTTCCTCTGTGCTTTTTGAATAATTTGATAAGCCTGTATTCAAGCTCTTTCCATGCACTTGGAGATGAACAATTAAAAACACTTGGGTACTTTTGTTCTTTAGATCTGTTCATTATTTCTATTTCCTTTCATCAAGTAGCTCCTTGAAAGTTTTGCCATTCCAACTATCTTTAGATCTCTTCCTTCCCTTCTCTTTAAGCACATTTTAAATAGATTTTCCCCCTCATTATCCCTCACAAATGCTTCTCAAAATCATCAGGATTTCCACATTGCCCAGGTCATTGGTCCATTCTCCTTCATCTTACCTGACTTATTTGCAAGTGGAGTGACAAAGTGGGCACTCTCTGAGATACTTTTTTTTTTACTTGGAAAGGATCCTAGGACATAACTCTTTCCTGTGTGCCTTCTTACTCAGTGGCCACTCCTCTTCTGCTGATTTCTCTTTAAAGTTGGAGTGACCTAGGACTTAGTCTATGAATATATTATTTTTGCTTTATTCCTATTTTGGTAACCTCATCAAGTCTGTTTCCTGTTCTTTCATTTATATTTACAGACCTGAATCCAGGCTCCTTAATCTAACAACCTACTCAGTGTAGCATTTCTTCTTTAATATTTAAGAGGCACCTTTAAATGCTGATACATCAAGTCAGAATTTGATCTTTTCTCCATCCATAATAGTCTTCATGATCATCTCCACCACTATATTTCTAGTTACATAGGTCTCACATTTTGCTTCCCTTGCCCTTTTGCCCTTGTTGCTTTTGCTGTCTTCTGCAGCCTTAAACTATGACCCCCTCACCATGCCACCCTACCTCCATCTATTATTCTATCTGTTGTCAGTACTTTTTCTCCATGTCCAACATCTGCAGAGTTTTCTCCATCTATTCCAGGATTGTGCACATTTTCCCTTAAAACTTTCATTTTATTATTAATACATGTTACAGATTTAGGAAGAAGCCTCACACTCACTCTGTGGTGTTGTTTTGTTTTTTGTTTTGCTCCCTTTTTGAAATATGGATTTTAGGACATTGTTTACATTTTCTTAATCTATGTCGTGAAAGTTTTCATATAAAGTAGAAATTGTTTAAATATACTTTGGTCATAAAGAAGGAAGAATCAAAACATTTTGGAATGTTAGGAATTTAGGGAGAATTAGATCTGCATTCTCTCTTCGGTTTAATACAAATAATTATAGACACTGGTGAAAAGTGATTTCTGATTTTATAAAGTTCAATCACTATGGTCTTATCTCCACTTGAGAACATATGTTTATTATTTTGTTGAAACCATTTAGTTTATTATTTTGGAAATAGTTGCTTAGATATCTTATTTATGGTAGGAAGTGAACTAAGCATTATGAACTAAGTGAACTAAGCATCATACTTCAGTGAAACCTAAAGTTTTTCTCCCCACTCACCCACCCTTTCTTGGAATCTTCTGGTATGTAATTAATGCATTATCTTCCTTATCCTCTGCGCCCCTCCAAAAAAAGAAGCTCAACAAGATGAGATTGTAAATAAATGCTGTCAATGTAGCATGGAGAAACAGAAAAAAATGGATAAATGGATGGAAGAGGACAGATAGTATGACTAATCATACCATTTCCATATATACATGTATATTACATATGTTATATATGTCTAGCATATAATATATATGCATATGTATAGCCAATCAATGAGAATGAAGCTAATAAAATACTAAGGCTCTATAGTTTTTAAAAAATTCATTCATTCTATCAACAAATATTTATTCAACACTGAAAATAAGCCACATAATATTCTGAGTTCCCAGGATACAAAATATGAGCAAACTAACCAAAAATTCTGGCCTTTATTTAGTGGAGAAAAAGAGATGGTAAGCATACTTTCTCCCTCAGGCCACCTTACAGATTGCTTTCAATGTAAGTCAGATTATTTATTTTAAATTCCTTAAGTGACTTCTCACTGCTGTAAAAATAAAATCCCACCTCCATAACTTAAAAGATTTCTACACTCTGGTCTAGCATTCTTCAACCTTTTCATGACTTTTCTGTTATTTAGAACTCAGTCAGGATCCCTCCAAAATGCTTTTAGCACAGACTCACTTGGTACCATGTGCCCTGTAATTTGTGAAACACTTATTACTGTCTCTTCTTCCTTAGATCAGAAGCTTCTTATGGACAGGAAGTGAAAGCAGTCTTCTCATTCATTGCCATGAGTAATCTGGCATCTGAGCTGTACTTAGAAGTTTGTCACTAAATATTTGTTAAATGAATTAATCTATTCTATTACCACAGAAATATTTTTGTGATATTCCAAAAATTCATTCCTATTTCTTTTCTTTCCTTCCTTCCTTTCTTTTATTTTTAAGGTTGCAAAACTAATCCTCTTGAAATAAACTTATCAAGTTCTCCTAAACTTAGCCCAGACTTACAGGTAGATTCACCAAGATAAGAAGATGTTGACTACTTGAAAATAGTCATATGAAAAACAAAAACAAAAACAAAAAAGACAGTCTTGTGCACCAAAGAGTTCTTGACAAGCCTTGGGTATGGATTTGATTGTACTGACTACCAAAGGGACCAGTTATCACGTACTATCACAGTGCCATGAAATTGAAAGTAACCAAAACTCCCAATGAACGACTAAGCCAAGGCCTTGCGAAGAGACAACTGTTGATCTGTACCTTCTTAAGGATGTTCAGTGCTGACATGATAAGTGAAAAGTCTTGGCAATTCAATTGGAAAAGGGTAGCACCCTTCACATGCTGTGTTGGATTAACTTCTACTATACTGGATGCACTGGTAGTCTGATTTCTTTTCAGAGTTAGAAATTGCCTTCCATGACACCAGACAGACCTGTCTTACAGAAGCCTCTGCCACAGAGAAGTTGAACTGAGGTTATTCAACTAGTTTGGGTCTTAGTTCAACAATACCATGCTGATTTGAATAAGCCTTGGTAAATCTGTACGTGAAAGTGTATTTTCCCCGTAAAGTAGAATGAATATAATTTCTGTGTGCACCAAAATGAATGCCATCAAGAAGTATAAAATGATTGAAGTGGAAATTTTATGAAACAAAAAATAACCTCCAGTTCAGTTATCACAAAAGTAAAATGTCATTCTGATTCTCTGAAAGGTGTAACTATTCTTGGTTATATACTAACTAGCACAAGATCCAAAATATAAACAACTTAAATCACAAAATAATGATCCATGATAAGGAACAGGGAGGTAGACTTTGTAGAGATGGGGATTATATATACTCTCTAAGATGAATGTAAAAACTATGTATTGCAAACATGTATTAATAAAAAATACTAACTAGAATATTCTTTTTCAAATTAGAGGTCTGCAATTCCAAGTCAGTTCACTGAGCATCTACTGAGCAGTTACAGGTGGCAAAAGTACTGTGCTAACAGAAAATCCGAAGAGTTTATAAAACACAATAGCATGTTTAGTAGATAGACAATAGACTTTTTGACTAAAGGATAAAATGTTATTTAGTTGGCAGGAACAAAAGAGAGACACATTATATATAGATTGTGTTGCTTTCAGGGAGAAACAAAGTAGAGACACTATTCCATTTGATATGAAGACATGGTTATAGAGAAACTGGTTGATTCTAAGGATTATCATTCAGTAAAAATAGCTTCTCTGGGAACTTGTCTTTCCCTCTTGAAAAGTTTAAAGAAACTTTCTCATCTGCATTTTAGAGTTCTGTTTATCAGGGAAATATGAAGGCTTAAAACTTTGTGATGTTGGGAAACCATTATGGGTTTTAACTTATAATCCTAGGCAGACATAATTGTACCTATTTAGATATTCACCCATAGTCCAGAGGCCCCATAAATCATCCATAATGTCATATAAAATGACAGAGAAACATGCAATAAGCCTACTGAAAGTGCTACTTTGGTAGGACCACCTGTGAACTTCATTTTAAGAGAGAATGAAAAACTAAATGAGTTGAAAAAGCAACCATGACCCAAGGAACACTGAGAGTTGCATGTAATAACTGTGCTTGGGAAAACAAAGAACGTGGAGGTCAGCATAATCTTAAATAATGATAACTCAATATCAAAATAATGATCCATGATAAGGAATAACTTGTTTTTCAATAACTTCTTTTTCTGGAGATGTTAAATGTACTCTTTCTCAAAATGAGTTTAAATTGATATTTTTATTCAAGAAAGCCAAAATTAGAGACAATGGCTGGAACTGGTAGAAAGGTAATTTTTTATTTATAAAAAGATTGATGCAACACTGGGATTTGGTGCTTTCTATTGTCCTAGAACTCAAAGGTAGATTAGGGAAGAAGATCAGATTATTTACAGGGCTTGAATGATTAAACTCTACCCTTGATTCTCAACAGGAGCAGTACTGCCCCTTTGAGGATGTTTGGAAATTTGCAGTAATACTTTAACCACTTCAGAGACAAAAAGGCTCCCTAACCTATAATGATCAAAAGCATTTTAAAAAACTATGTCTCATATATCTCATTCTATGTAACTTTCAAATATCACAGAAAGATAAATACAAGATCAATATTAGTTAGATGTACTTTTACATGCTAATATTGGAAGTTTTTCAAGAAATTAAGTAAAATAATTTAGAAGAAAGTTGTCATGAAGGATATTTAAATAACTCATTAAATTTTTATTTAAAAAGTTACTCCATAATTTACTTTTTATGTCCATAGTATCTATCAAAACATCATGTATTTTCCAACTCTCTGTATAATTTTGAAGGGTTTCAGCCTGAGAATTTAGTTTTTGCTATGGCAAATATGAGTCAAAAGGGTTTAAGACTTGGTATCCTATGCACTGAGTTGGAGAAGATTGCATTTGTGTTTTGTTCAGTTTAAAATTACTGAACCATTTTATAAAAGTACTGACAACAATGACATTAATGGTATTTTTGCTACTAATAAAACACCCTTGTGTGAGCCTTTACTCATAGCTGCACATATGAACTTAGAGAATAACAGACATGACATGGGGTTCTTTGGAACAGATTGAAGCAAAGGTAAACCAGCAGACATCTAAAACTGATGTCAGTGAATTGAGCTATTTGGAAAAAGTTGTGTTACTGCTATTCTATATATTTTAATTTTTGATATATGAAAATGATGAGAGAACACTGCTGTGAATATTATAGATTGACATGCTATGTATTACTTTTGAGTGAATAACTTTACATTTGTACTGCTCCAAGAAGTTGACCATACAACTTTGTGCCAACTCATCTACTATAGCCTGCTGCCAATTACAGGGTACCATCGCCAAGATTTCTTTTCAAGTAGCAGAAACAAAAGTAGTATACCTTAAAACATGTAGTTTTGAATGCTGAAGATGTGACTCATTATTATTTTAATTGCACATATTCATGGAACAGAGTGTTATAGTTTAATACCTGAATATAATGTATAAAGATTAAATCAGATTAGTTAGCATTTCTAGCTCCTTATCATTTGTTTATGTTAAAGCCTTAGAGCACCTCTTCTCTAGTTTTCCATCAAACATAATAGTTTATTGAGACCTATAGTCATCCCGCTATGTTAGAGAACACTAGAACTTATTCTTACTCTCTACCTGTATCTTGTACTCATTATCTAACCTCTCTAGATTCCTCCTGCCTCAAAGAGTGATTAGTCCCACCATCTAGTAATTATCATTTTACTCTAGAAGATATATTTTGTGTTACACAGTGTCACTTACAAATTGTGTGTTGTAATATAAAGAATTATTCTGACATCATGTTACATAATCATTTTAATCTCATTTACAAGGATATACATTCTTCATTGTTTCCTTCATCCACAGCCTAATATTTTCCTTGGCATGCTATTTCTAAATTAATTAAGGTCATTTCCCTCACTGTGTCATCATATTTGCAAATACTTCTAGTTGCTTATGATTTATCCTATTTCTAATTCTGTTTTAGAAATTCATACCACATGTCATACAGAACGATTTTTGTAATTCATTCTCTTATTTCAAATAGATATTACCATATTTTCCTGATGCTTTATAGATCAGGAAACTTATACCAAGTCAAATGTAGTCTTTTAGTAGTATGAAAGTTCATTTTCTATGTATAAGAATGAATGAGTTGTTTTACTATTATTATTTCATTAAGTCCAACAGCCCTTGCTGAACCGCGTGGTGCAAACGCTGGTTCTCCCAGCATGGGTGTCGCACGCCCACACCTGTGCACTCTTCTTACCTAACTTGACAAGGTGGAGCGTGGAGGTGTTACTTCCTCTTTCAGTACAAGCTGTGACTGAGAGATTGTAGATGTCCCCTGGAGGCAGGCTGAGAATCGCAGTCATGACATTGCGTGTTACCTGAAAGAACACAAGTTGAGGATTTAAAATTCTAATGAAAGAGCCAGCACACCACTCTACATAACTACAAGGCTACAACAGACATCCTGTTTCTATTCCAGGCTGCAATCCATGAATTACATCATGAGTAAGTTATATCATTTGAAAATCGCTTATATTCCTCAACTGGGCCATATGCAAGGTAACTTAAAAATTCATACCATATATCATACAGAACAATGTTTGTAATTCATTCTTTTATTCATTCCTACATATGACAGATTTGAGAAATACAAAGACAATTGCTGAGTTGTTAACATTACATATATTCTGTGACACTCATGAGAAACCTAGCCATGTTGGTAGATATATGATTTTCTACAGAAAGACTGTTTCCCATCCTCCCCTGCAGCTAGAGGGACCATGTGACCCAATTCTGACCAATGGATTATAAGTGGAAGTTGTATGGGTAAGTTTAGTTCATTTTCCCTCTTGGAAAGATTGGTCTTCCACATGGTCTCTTTTCCAATCTCATAGGCTGGAGTATCCATGTAATGATGTTAGAGCTTCCCCTGCACAGAAGGAAATTCCACATAGGGGAAGATGCAGCAAGAAAGTAGAGTGGGCTTGCATAACCTATACAGCAGATGTGTCTGTTAGCCCTGGACTATATTAGGAAAGGGACATAAACTTCTATTTTGTTTATTGTTTTTCCTTTTTAAATTACAGTTGTTTAGCCTGTATCCCAATGTTAAAAAGCTTAAAAAGCCAGGCATGGTGGTACATGCCTGAAACCACAGCTAATCAGGAGGCTGAGGTAGGAGGATCAAAAATTCAAGGTTAGCCTGAGCTATTTAGTGAGACCTGCCACAAAATGAAAAAATGAAATGTAGCTCAGTGGTCAAGGGACCCTGGGTTCAATCCCCAGTACCAGAAAAAAAAAATTAATGAACTACGAGAAAAGAAAGTAATATTCTGGTGAGATATAGAGAAAACACTTAAATATGTTAATTGTAGTTTTCATGACAATGTTTGACTTCCTAAAGAAAAGCTCCAAATCACAACTTTAAACATAATGGAAATCCAAATTCCACTTAGAATTTGCTGTTTAAGAGTCAAAGGTAAGCGCTATGAAAGTATGAATTTAATTTGTGGACAGTCAACTTATCTTCAGAGCTAAAACTAGTGCCAACTGGCATGCAAACATTTGTTTAAACGTGTCTAGCAATATTTGCTTAATGTTTTTCAACAGTGCATGCAACTACACATTCAGATGTCCAATATTGGGATTCAAAGAAACGTACGCTCTTTTTAATTTTCTTCTTTCCTTCCGCAACAACCATCCAGTGCAGCATTCTAGAGTGAGACAGGTCAGTTGTGTCATCCCCGTATGTCCAGCTGATGTATAAAAGACTGTTGAAATATTCCACAGAAGTGATTTCTGGAGCCACAGGGGCTACACAGGAGAAAAGAGATACCATTTAGTGGAAGAGACTACTAATTAAAGTTCTTATCAGAAGGGCATGGAATCCCCTATAGAATTAATTGAGGGAATTAAAGTTCACACCACAGAAAAGCCCTGGATTTTCTGGACCCCGCAGGAGCAGAATGGGGTTGGGTGGCACAGAAGGGGCACTTACTTTGTGGGACCCTATATTGTGCATCTCAGATGCAAGACAGCCAGACCCTTCTATATCTCAGGCTATTAAGGTCTTTTTATATGAATTACAATTATGAGATTTTTAAAAAATGTTTGCTTATTTGGGTTCTACAAGGTGTGATTGGAATATATAATGTATGTTTAAATTTAAAAAGTTATTATAGTAAAAGATACATTGTCACTAATCACCTTCAAAATACTCCTCCTTGCTTCAGGCACATTTATTCCATCATTCTTGCCACTTTGTGAAGCAGTTTTAGAAGTCCTCTTTAATTTACATTTTTTGAATCAACAGTGATGGTGAATATTTTTTCATGCATTTATTTGTCATTTATATTTTTTCATCTGAGAAATGCATGTTCATCTCAGAGGCCCATTTTTGGAGTGGGTCTTTGAATTTGGGGGAACTGATGTTTTTCAATTCTTGATATGTTCTAGACATAAGTCCTTTATCTGAGGGACAACTGGCTAAAATTCATTCCCATTCTGTGGGTTTTCTTTTCACTCTGTTGGTGATTTCTTTTAAAGTACAAAAGCTTTTTAATAAAATGAGATGTCAGCTTTTGATTCTTTGAAGTTCTTCCTGTGTCGTTTGTGTGTATGTTTATCAGGTGTGATTAAAAAAGTGCTGCCCATAAAAATGGAAAAGCAGGTCATAAAAATATTACGATGTGTCCTCATCTATCCTATTCTCTGCATCTGGCACCTTGTCACTTCTAGTTCTTCCCTAAAATCAAAATGACCATGTAAGGGAAACATTTTGAATCAACTCAGTACATCGAGGTAGACATAATGGTCACCTAAAATCACTCGCAAAAGGAGACTTCCAGAACCGCTTCAGAAAGCGACAGGAATGACGGGATAAGTATGTCTGAAGCGAGGGGGAATATTTCTGGGAGGATTAATAGCAATGTTTCATTTATTATAATACATTAAAAATTTTAAACATTCACTGTGTTTTTTGATCACATCTTTGATATATCAATTACTATTAATAGATATTAGTGAGATTTTTGTCCAAGCAGTATTAGAAAACTTGAGATCTTGTAATATTATATCTCTCTCATTAGGTAAGAGACTAGATAGTAGAAAATAATAGCACTCTAAGTAGGAGAGAAGGCAAATGTTATTTCTGTAAAATAACAACAGTGTATCATTGACAGTTATAGCTTCATGCTTCACAGAAAGTAGGCTCTTAATAAATGTTGCTGAAGTAGTAAAGGAGAGACAAGATTTTTTTTATCATGCTGCAAAACTAAATTCTAACATTAAACTCATTATTTTGCATTCTGACATTTAAATTTTAAAATTTTGCCGAGGAAAGTTCATCACAAGTATTATAATATATGAGCTCTAAGAGAATATTTTAATTATTTTTGAAGTAACTGATAATTCTAAAGATTTGAAGAAATAAATAAATATGATTGAATTTAAATGGTACATGAAGGCTGATTCTGAGATATAGCACAAAACTAACCAAAGTATTTGGGGGAAAATTTGTATAAATCATAAAGAATTATGTTTTCTAATTAGCTAATTATTTATGGCAAACATTATAACTGATTATGCCTTTGCTGAAGAATTTGTATTACCTGTAAATAGAGTAAAAAACAGATTCTTGGTTGGTGTGACATACGAGTAGCATTTCTAGCATTGTTTTACAATGAAGTCTTGAAATGTTAACCATGTTGATAGCACATTTCTAACACAGAAAAGTAGCCATGGTTTCTTTAATATAGTTCAAATGTACTTCCTCATATCACTTATACATACATTTCTCCAAAGGATATTTTCTCATGTCTAATTTTAGCAAGGATAAGAAACATTTTAAAAATAAAAAAAAAAAACCCTGAGTTTTCCCTACATCTTTAGATTTTTGTTTTCCATGTTGCTGCTTTAAAATCTAATGTATTGCTAAAAGGCCACAAGATGTCACTATTTGTTAATTGTTATTTGGTATGTAGCATAATTAGTATGAACTTAGTTTGCAAAGTCACCTACAAAAGATAATAGACTTGAGGTCCTAGTAAGTCACAACTCTTTGTTCCTATTTCCTTTTGTTCTAACTGGGAAATTGACATTAAAATTCAAAGCACAGGAAAGGAAAGCATGAGATTCTCATGTGTTTTAAATATGATCCTTACTTGGAATGATGTGAGAAAGATCCAAAAAAGCTAGAATTTCAAGTGGTTTTAAAAACAAGCTTAAAGACATATATTTTAATAGTTCTTTATATTATATAATCTAATTCTGATTTTGCACTGTGAGGTATTATTATACACATTTCATTATTAGTGGGAATGGATGCTATCTGTAGCAATATACTTAGATAGAACCATAGTCCACTGGTGTTAGCACGACTGAACTGTTTGTCCCAGGAAATCATAAGAAATTCTCAAAGACCAACCGGACACAGAAGACTGTTCACCGAGGCAAATAGCTCATTTATTAACCATGGTTGATCCACATTTGTTATGTTCCCCCAAATACACTTAATCCAACCTTAGTCAGCTTCCACCTTGGATGACTAGACCTGAACCACTTCAGTCAGGGTAACGACTCCTTTTAATGTCATATCTGATGGCCCTGTTCTGAGACCGTGCAAAGACTATGTCCAGTGGTGTATAATAGACAAAGCTCTGCTCTGTTAACCAGTTGATGGTCAGTATTTTGGAGAGTTCTACTGATGAGGGGAAACTCAGGATCTTAAAGATAATTTGCTCAAAATTCCACAGCTAGAAATGAGCAGACCCAGGCTCAGAATCTATGTCTTTTTTAGAGAGCTGTCCTGATTAAGAAAGAAAGTGTAATCACCAAAGTTAATCTCAACAAAATTAAGCTGTAACAACTATTGATATAGTAAAGTTTATTATAATTAAATATGTGAGTATTAATATAGCCAAGAACTTAATGCAGTGCTTGTCAAATGGCTGCTATTTTCTCTTCTTCTGCTATTCTTTTACTTATCTGTTCTAATTTTACAGGCTCATCTGAAGGGAAGAGTGCTCAGGGTGTTAGTAAAGAAAAGTGAGATATGCAAGTTCATCACATAAGAATTCACATCTGATTGATTTTATTTGGTTTATTGATCAATTTCAATAAGGTAAAACTAGTGACGAGTGAGGAAAGAATTTTGCCAAAACAATTCATCACCTGAGCAATGTTTTTCTCTCCTGTTTTTGCCCAACAAAACTTGAAAATTTTAGTTCAAACCACCAGTTAGTGTTTCTTTGATCAGTTTCCTCTTTTCATTGTTTTCTCTGATGGCTGACGATGTAATTACATAATTTAAGGCTTTTGAGGATCTAAGACTAATAATCACTTAAGTACCTAAATGCTATGCTATGTATTTTGCTAAGTAGCTTATTCAAAAGAGGAATAAAGATAGACAATAATAGTAGATAATTGATACCATTCTCTTCCCCATTTTTACATATGAAGAAAACTAAGCCTTAGAAAAGTTAATTTGCTCCAGCTCACATGTGATTTGGGGTAGAGTCGCAATTCAAATCCAAGTCTTTTTGTCTCCAAAACCTCTTTTCATCTTCTGCAAGGGTCCTTGCTACAGTCTGTCTGTGACTTTAAAAATTCTTAATTAGCCAGGCATTGTGATGCATGACTGTAATTCCAGCACTTTGGAAGGTTGAGGCAGAGGATTATAAATTTGAGTTTGGCCTGGGTGACTTAGTGACTTTTGAGACCATGCTTCAAACCAAAAATACAAAGAAATAAAGAAATAACAAGTAATCAATAAATAAAGCATTGGGGATGTGGCCCTCGTTTCAAATCCCATTACTACAAGAGAATAAAAGACTTAGTAAAGAAGACTTAATAAAGAAGTAGCCTTGGGTTCCATCCCCAGTAATGCAAGGGAAAAAAAGACCTGAATTAATAAAGAAGTAATAAGAAACAGAGGCTCTCTGGCACACATAATGACCCCATGGGTGAAGTCAATTGTGTGCAGTATGAAACCAAAGACTCTGTTTACTACATCTCTATTCCAGTCAGTCCCAAGGGTGGAGCACCAGTACAGGGACTCAGGATAAAGCTGAGGGGCAGTAATTTAGAATAATAATGATATTTTAATTTTTTAAGATTATCAACTAAAGAAATAATGCGTGAGTTTATCTTTCAACCGATGCTCAATCAAGGGTAGGTGAATGGCCCTTTCTGGAGATGTAACCCTTTGGTATCCACTCAAAAAAAAGTTCTCTCTCTTTCTCTCTCTCTCAACCATTTCCCGTACACCACTCACCTGTTATAAAACTTATGGTAGAACTGTCACAACAGCTCAATTCTGGATCTCCCCATGTTACCATGGTCACTCGAAAGTTGTAGTACCAGGCTGGCAACAGATTAGCTATTCTCTGAATGAAGGAAGATAAAAGCAAGGAGACAAAAGACTAAGGGAAAAGTAATAGTTTTGAAGTAGATTTGCTTTCATGAGATCATCAACAAATTAATACATGAGTTATTGTCCTTTTATGTCTCTTGTATTTCATTTTTTTCCTGAAATGAAATGAACTATAAAATGAAATACAAAAGATAGAATGTTCATTGGTGATTATGCAAAGATATAGAAAGAAATATTTCTAGTTTTGGCTTCATTTTGTAAGTTCTTAAATTACATTGCACAATGGAATAGTGCTTATTTATGACTGTACATGAAGGGTGTCACCTTATTTCTAAGACAAGTAGCCTCTCACGACTTTGTGTTCTTCCAACATGGACTGTAAGCAAGAGTGATGTTAGGTGGCAATTACCAGGCAGATGGATTGGGTAGAGAACCATTGCATACTTCATACACAAACGGTGGGTAACCTATACTTCTAAAACTTATCCCAGATTCAGGAAGAGCAATC
The DNA here is from genome assembly GCA_004365215.1 of Cuniculus paca. NCBI lineage: Eukaryota > Metazoa > Chordata > Mammalia > Rodentia > Cuniculidae > Cuniculus > Cuniculus paca. The sequence goes on from RJWT010020489.1 coordinate 16,630, forward strand.
ATTATCTGTGCTCTTGAAAAGCATACTGTAATGATGTAAAAATACAGATATTTAACTCATCTATGGGTATCCGGAAGAATTACCACAAGAGACAGTGTCAATACACTGCTGAAGATCAAAGGGCAACCTTTGTGTTTTCTTTCTCTGGGGCTAAGAGGAACAATAAGCACTTGATAGTTCTACTCTTCATTGAGGAAATTCACGAGGAAAAAAAATGATTAACAGGTAATTGATTTCACTTCGGTGCGAAAGCTAGTTTTGCACAATTCACTCTCTTTAAGAGAGTATCAGAACCAAAAGCATCCAAAAACAACGAAAGCAAAAGCAACTGAAAAATCTTGAAAGTAGAAAGCTACATATGCACATTTACAGAATGATTTAATTTATAGATAACTTAATCTGACACATTTGGTAACACAGACATTTCGTCAGTTTCCACAGGGAAGCGAGGCAGCTGGTTAAGGAGGATTACCACTGATGCCGTTAAGGAGATGGTTGCTGCAATTTCATAGTAGGTTGTCCACTCTGAAGTCATTGTCACAGGGTTGAAATAAAACATTTCAACCACGTATTTTCTAAATACTCCTAAGTAAGGTCTGGTCCAGCTCAGAACTACTGCTGTCGGACCCAAGGGATAGAGCATTAAATCCTTTATTCCAGTGGGAACTAAAAAGAAGAGTAGTGGGGAATGAGGAAAAAAAGTGGAAAAAGAAGGGTTAATATCCCAGTAATGACTAATGACTGTAAATTTTTACTTCATTATCCGTTTTCATTTTTCTGATAGAATCATTGGAAACCAAGATAATATATTTGCTTCTAACTTTTCCCCAAGTAGTAAATGCTAAGGATGTTTCCTAAGTATACAATTCTAATTATTAGAATAAGCCCTTTATATTAGCAGGTTCCACATTTGTGAATTCAGTGACTTGTGGATAGAAAACATTCCCTCACATCTGTATCCAATATGTGCATACTGTTTTCTTGTCCTTGCTTTTTTTTTTTTTTTGTCTTCTTGAGACAGGGTCTGACTATGCAGTTCAGGTTAGCCTGAGCTCATTTTGTAGCCCAGGCTGGTCTTGAACTCACAACCATTCTCCTGCCTCAGCCTCTCAAGTGCTGGGACTATGGGAGCATGCCACCATGACCGGCTTTTCTTGTTATTCTTTAAACAATATAGTACAACAACTATTTACATAGCTTTGAAGTTGTATTAGGTTTTATAAATGATTAATCAATCTATTGATGGCTGAAGGCATTAGGATGGCGTGTGTAGATTATATGCACATAACATGACATTTTAT
>RJWT010020490.1:0-17961 GCA_004365215.1 Cuniculus paca
AAACCAAAACAAAACAAAAAACACAAGAACTAAGTTGCTTCTTTACTTCAGTTGTTATCTTTTCAGAAGTTTCAGGTGTGTGACTTCTAATTTCTACTGTCTGTGTCTCCTGAACTTGTTCTATGTGGGCTATAGGTCTGAGATTGTATTATGCTCCTTTGTCTTGACATTTTCCTGTGTTCCTCTGAATCAGCCCATTCCTGCATCCTGGGTGCCTTCTGCACTGGCTGCCAGTCCCTTGGAGTAGTGAACTGGACTAGGCACCTGGGTTCCTCCAATCTGGGGTTCCTAGAGTGGTGGAGAGGCATGGGGTGGTGGTTCACTGATGCTCCCCTGATGGTAGTGGGGCCTTGGGGCATGGCTCCTTTCCTGACCCATGCGCGCAAGGCTCGCCAGATCTCTTCAGGCCACTGTGCGTGACTTTAGGGTGTCAAGTCACAAATCTTCACTAAAATCACCTTACAAGTCAGTTGATGCCTCCAAACCTAAGAGTTCAAGGTGCTTCCTGCACTGTGCCCAATTCCAGAGCCTTTGTTCTACTCAAAAAACAAAAAGTTCTTGCTAATGTACTTCAACCATTAGGAAAAATACATATTCCTCTTCCATTTCTTTTTTTCTCCTTTTTGGGGGTGGTAGTGGATAGGTCATGCCAGAGATTGAATTTGGCTCATCAGGCAGATCTGCAAACTGGCAAACTGGCACTCTAACACTGAGCTACATCCCCAGCCCTCCATTCATTCTTTTTTCAAGCTGGAACTGAATGATGCGGATATAAACCAATATGTACAGGCTGTAAATCCAAGTAGAAAAAGATCAAATCTCAAGGGGACCGTAGAAGCCATTTAGTCAGTGCTGTCCATGATGAACATGGAAAGCTTTCTTGCTAGACCAAGTTGAAGGTGACAAAATAAATCATTTATGGAACTCATGTTATCATCCCTACTTTCCCTCTTTCCATGAAAAATATGAGCAGGTTCCAGAACATGGCAACAAGATGCAGGCATACATGAGGAAAAGGTCCTTCAGAGCTGTCTAGTGGGCCAAAAGGTAAGCAGGAGGAAAATGTATGGGAAGAACACATCTTGGCTGACAGAACCTTGTTCAGGAGGTTTAGGATAGGACAAAGAGAATCAAAGAAAGAGGCTGATGGAGAATGGTGACAGGATGCAGCTGCAGAAAGGACCATTATCCTTACCTCCTTCCACTGGGGAGCCTGGGAGAGAGAAGTTATTGACTGGTGTGGGTCATGCAGCACAAGACATCTTGATGACCTCTCAGACTGTCCACATGAAGGGAGAGAGAATTCTCCAATGAGGAGAATTCTCCAATGAGGGCACTTCTACCAAAGCCATGGGGACTAGATATTCAGTAACCAGAAATAAATTACCATGTAAACAATTGATAAGCTCCTTTTTTTTTTTTTCAATATTTAGGATCAAACCCAGAAACTTCACACTGAGCTCCATACTCAGCACTTTTTATTTTTCATTTAGAGACAAGGTCTCGCTAAATTGCTCAAGCTGGCTTTGAACTTGTAATCCTTCTGCCTGAGTCTCTCGAGTAGCTGGGACAGCTGGGATTACAAGTATGCACCACCCACACCCAGCTTCTTTTTTATAAAAATTTATCATTTTTGGCTGTACTGTACTAAAGCCTGTATTTTCAAACTACTTCCTAGGGCCACTGTATTTGGTGCTCAAGAGAGAAAGAAGACATCTCACAGAGAAAGAGAAGGCACAGGTGTGTGAGGCCATAACTGCCTCCCACATAAGTATCCCCAGTTGCAATCTGCCAACATCCTCTGTTCATGTCCCTGGAGAGACTGTTAAAGTGGCAGATTCCTGGGCCCAAGCCCTTGAAATTCCAATTCAACAAATGTGTGTTGCGGCTCAGGAATCTGCATTCCTGTCACGTTCTAAGGGATTCTAAGGAAGAGGCACTATGCACAACACTTTAAGAGCTTTTTCTCCAACCAGCAAATTATAAAGACGTTTCCAAGCACAGGGAGACAAAAATGTGAAATGGTCTGACGTTGTAGAAGAAATCTGGCTATTTGCCATGTACCTATCTTGGCCAGAAAATAAGTCAGTAGGAGGGCTGGCAGCCTAAATAGGTACTCCAGTGACTGTGTCAACTCAGGCAGGGTGGCAGGGTCTCCAGGCCACATCTTGCTAACAGGTAGGAGGCACTTTTTGCAGCTTTATGTCTACAGTTCCACCAAAGGCTTCAAACCCTGGTTTAAGCACCCTAATTCTGTCCCTCTCATTAAGCCTAGATGATGAGCTTCAGCCCAGCACCTGCCCTGTGTCCCAACTCTGCACTTTCCTGGTTCCCATCATCTGTAAATGCAGAGATTAGCCACAGCCTCTGCCAGGAAACCCCTTGTGGTTGAGTCCTGCTATTGTGGCCTCCCCAGTTTTGGAGCATCAGCACTTTCCTGAACCACTGTTTGACCTTGTCACATTTTTTAAATTGTGTTTTAAAATGCACACATAGCATGAAGGCTACTCTCTTAAATGTTTATGTATATGGTAGAGTATTACTGGTTATAGGCACAATACTGCACCACAGATCTTATTCATCGTATGCAACTAACTATACCCATTAAACAGAAACCTGCCCCCCCGCCCCGGGCCTGCAGCACTTGGCAACATGACGCTTTTCTCTGTTCCTGTGAATCTGATTCCTTTAGATACTTTTATGTAAGTGGAACAAAGAGGTGAAAACAATTTACATGTGCATCACCAGGCGGCTGGGATGGATGGATGGATGGATGGATGGATGGATGGATGGATGGAGAAAATAAGATCTATCCATACAATGGGCTATTACTAAGCCATAAAAACGAAGGAGGCAGGACTAAAGGTGTAGTTCAGTATTGTCCACATACCTAGGACAGTGGTTCATGCTGCTTGGGTGGTCTTTCACTGCAACAATTGAGATCACCCAAGTATGGAAACCACTCAATACATTTCCTATGTAAGCAGTCATGTGTCTAGAGACATTGTTGCATTCACAAATCAAGCTAGGAAATCTTAGCTTAACATCAAACATTGTTCGAAAGAACCATAAATTATTATATAATTTTCCTTTTGTCCAATAATGCCACCTTCCTTTTGTGCATTAATACTGGGGCAGTTCACCCCTCCCATGTCCCCACCCCCAGCTGACACATGCAAGTGACATAACATGCTGCAACATGGACAAACTTGGAGGTCATCATGCTAAGTGAAATAAGCCAAGCCTAGAGGACAAACACTGCATGATCCTGATGCATCTGTCTGCCCCTGAGTTACAGTGTGGTGACAGATCTCCATCTGGCTCCAAGTTTGAACACCTAGAAATTTTATTTAACAGAGACTGCTTTTCAGGCAAATTAAATCACCACCTCTGTGGGATCTGGGCATCAGGAACCTCACAGGTGGTTGGTTCCAGCCAAAGTTGAGAACTCAGAATTTGGAGTCAGAAAATCTAAGTTCGAGCGTTAAATTTGCTGCATACTTGGTGGGTGACACTGGCCCAGTGACTTGGCAATAATAAAAGATGAATGAATGACCTTGGTCAAGCAGTGCCTGAATGTCACCTACAGTTGCCACCAAGGCAATTCCTATTTTACGGTACACTGAGGGCCTGAGAAACCAACCAGTTTTCCCATGGTTGCATAGCAGGGAAATAGGACCAGATGAATCCAAGATAGTTTGCTCAGTGTGTAGAATTTGGGGTGGGGGTAGGGGTGGGGAATGGCAGGTCCCTTTGATTCTAGTGAAATATTTCCTAAAGATTTAGGTCTCCCACTTTACTCTAAGGTCTGGAGCATTCAGGGAGTGTGACACAACAAGTTTACTTCCTCTCTTGGCCAAAAAATAATGAAATAAAATTCTGTCATTTAATGTAACCCCATGTCAAAGGAAAGTTCCATCTCTCTTTCCTTGCATGTGCCAAGTCCTGGGGATATTACATTATTGAGTCCTATGAATGTAGAGGAGCAAATGTTCCCCTGTCCCCATTTGCTCCAGCTGAGGACAAGCTCTTGAGCGAACACACTGTGTGAGCTTTGGAATGGAACATCTTGGGCTGTACTCCTGGGTTCAGACACCAAGGGTCCTGGCAGGATGGACAGTCATTGCCTCTGTCCTGTCTTCCTCTCCTGTCCTGTGTTGCTGACCACCTTTGCTGTCAAGTTCAACAGCCCCCAGTAGCACCACTCACATCCAGGTTGCTGGTCACTGCATATCCTGGCACACATTGAACCCCACAGTAGTGCCCACCTCCCACAGTGACTACAGTCATGTCTGGAGATAGTTTTGTTGCCACATAGTAGTGATAGAAGTGTTCAGGATGCAATTAAAAAAATACAATGACTGTCTAAATTGAAAATAAAGAGTTTATTAAGTAAAAGACACATTGCCATTAACAACTCCGCAAAATACTCCTCATTTCTAACATACTTACCTCATTGCTCTTTTTCTTTTTTAGTTATTTTATTTATTTTTTAAAAGTGATTTCATTGGTACATTTCAGATATACATAACGATCACATCCATCACAGGAAATTGGTACCTGTACATATTATACCTTGATTCTTTTTTCCCCAATCACCTCCCTTCTTTTCAACCCTTCTTCCTCTCCTCATTTATAAAAGCTTTGTTTTCATTTTTCTTCTATTCTCTTTTCTTTTCCCTTTCTTCCTTATCCCATTGTTATTGTCACTTTCTGAAACAATTCTGGAAATCCTCTTTTAAGAGTGTCTTTGTAAGGTGTGATTAAAAAAAAAATGGCGCATCCCGCTGCTAAATGTCATCAAAGGTAAAGGCTGGCTTGTGATTAAGTTTGTGTCTTCATCCACCTTATTCACTGCACCTGGTACCATGTGACTTCTGGTTCCTTCGCAAAGTCAACATGATCATAAAAGGTCAACATTTTGAATTAATTCAAGATACAGAGGCAGCCTCAGCAGCACAACTAAAAACACTTATGAAAGAGGACTTCCAGAACTATTTCAGAAAGCAAGAATGACAGAATAAGTGTGTTTGAAGCAAGTGGGAGTATTTTGAGAATTAATAGCAATTCATCTTTTACTTTAAAATTTTTTTAAAAAAATTTACACATTCACTGTATTCATTGGTCATACCTTGTACTGTTGACATCCAGTGGCTAGAGGTCAAGGATCCTGCAGACCATCCAGGATGCCTGCACACCACCAGGTTTTCCAGTCTAATGTCAGTGGTGCTGAGACTGAGACACTCTGTCCTACAAGGTCTAGAATGGAGCTCTGATGACGAAAAATCTTGAAAGAGCATTCACAAATGTTTTTCATAACATGTCTATTTAAAGCCTTCAAAATACTTTAAAAAGTATTCTAAGTATGACCATCCACTGGTGTCTGATGGAGACTGGTTCCCGGGTCCCTTGTGTATACCAAAATCCAAGGATGCTCCAGTCCCTTATATAAAATGCCATAGAATTTGCATGAAACCTATATACATCCTCTCTTTTACTTTAAGTCATTTCTAGGCTTCTAATAATACATAATACTATGTCAATACTATGAAAATAGTTGCTATACTGTATTCTTTAGGGAAGAGTAGCAAGGTAAAATGCCCTTACATGTTCAGTACACACGTAATTTTTTGTTTTATTTCTTAATATTTTCCAGCCAAGGGCCAGGGATATAGCTCAGTGGCACAGAGCCTGCCTGGCAAGTGCAACATCCTGAATGCAAATCCTGGTACCAGTCTTCAGCCAAGATTGATTCCAAGACACCTAACCTAGAGATATGAAACCTACAGATGTGGAGGGCTGAAGTTATTTAGTAAATTCTATGTCAATACGCAGTTGTAAATCTAACTTGAGGTAGTGACACCCTAAGGGAAACACGGTTACAAAAACCATAGCTAAAAATGAGTAAAGTGAGATCAATAAAAATCAGTACATAGCAGGGAATCTGGTAGAAACAGATTTAAATCAATAAAGACTTAACTCCCATCGGTTTTCACCAGCGTGCAGGAGTTGCTAAATTGGATGTGAACTGACACTTTTGTTCAGAATTGCCACACACCACCACTAGGTGGTGGTAGTCTTACCTGCACCTCAGCCTTTGGGAATGTGTCACGTTTTAAGAACCCTGCTGTCTCCTCTCTCCTCACTCGAAACTATGAATACTGTGTAAATGACTAATCGTGACTATGTCCAGTAAAACCCCATTTACAAAATCAGATGATGGGCTGGATTTGCACCATGGGCCACTGAATTTGGCTTAAACTACCACCTTTTTCACAGCAACCACGAACTTACAGAGATGGAAGTATGAGGAGAAATCATTGAAATACATCAGGATGTTGGTTGGCATGGTCAGCTTCTTACAGTCTTCGGTAAGATTCTACAAGAAAAAGTAAATCTTGGGACAAAACTGGTTCACGGAATACCAAAAATGGAAGAAAATACGGCTTTCCTGAGATGCTTCCTGTAACACCTGGTATCTACGTGGATGGAGATTTGGCACCTGCCACATAATCCCAGGGTTAGGAGAGTTACAGGATGGACAAATCAAACTAAACCACGAGTGGTAACAGGTGTGGTGGCACACATCTGTCATTCCAGCACTTTGGGTGGTTGAGGCAAGAAGCCTAGCCCAGGCAATTTAGCAACTTAGTAAGATCCTGTCTCAAAATCAAAAATAAAAAGGAGCTGGGATGCAGCTCAGGCAAAAGCCCTAGGTTCAACCCCCAGTACCACAAAGGAAACAACAAGCCAGTGGCACTATCTGTACAGGGCCAGATAATACATTTTGGGCTTTGAGGGCCCTGTGGTTGCTGTGTCAACTCAGTCATTGTCACACAAAGACAGCCACACACAGCAGCTTTACGAATGGGCATGGCCGTGTTCCAATCAAACTCAACCCTGAAACTGAGCTTTGGATCACATTCGCTTGTCACCAGGAATTAGTCTTCTCACTTTTCGCCCAAGCATTTAGAGATTAAAAACTATTTTTAGTTCATGGCCCAAATGAAAACATGTAGCCGGACAGCCCTAGCCCACTGGGCTCTGGCTAAGACCAAGACAAGAGTCCCTATTTGCACTGTCTTCCCAGATCCTTTGCTAGGAGCTCCCCACAGGACTAGAGTAGCGCAGTGCCTGGGCATAGTAGATACACAAATGTTTGGCAACTGGCTGATTAAGTTAATAATAGGCTGATTTCCTGAATGAAAGATATATAAAATGGAACGCTCTTGGGATGACCACCATCCATCTGCCACACAGGCAAAAAAAAAAAAAAAGAAAGAAAGAAAGACCTAGAAATACAAAGACTGCAGATAGTAGTCTATAGAGATTTTATGTTTGTGATCCCTGTGTAGAAACAAAGAAATAAAGCACTTTGGCTACCTTTGACATTTGCTGGATAAAAATTAAAGATCTGTCCAAGTCCAGCTGAATTTTTCAGCTTTCAGCAAAGTATGTTGGAGAGATAGTTCAATGTTCATTATGATCCTCCCCCTTTAGAGCAGAGGTCTATTAAAATACAAACTAAAGAACAGGACCAGGAGTTGGGCATGGTGGTACACACCTGTAGTCCAGCTACTGGTAAAGCTGAGGCAGGAGGATCACTCTAGCCCAGGAGTTTGAGGCCAGCCTGGGCAATATAGCAAGGATTAAGATCAATTATTGTTATAGTTTAGATCTAAAATTACCCTCCCAAAAGTCTCATGTTTGAAAGGTGATTGGTTCATGGGACCACTATACTCACCAGTGGATTCATTGATTGATGAGTTCAGTAGCTGAATGCGCTGTTGGAAGTTTGGGCCAGGCTGGAGACCAGCCAATGGGGATGTGACCTGGAAAGGCATATTCTTGTCCCTGCCTCCTCCCTTCACACTCTGCTTCCTGGTTGCCATGAATTGAGTGGCTGGCTCCCTCCAGGCCCATCCATGCTGTTTGTATCTTGAAGTCAACCAACCACAGACTAAGCCCACCAGAAACTATAAGCCAAATAAATCTCTCTTCCTTTAAGTGGTAGGCATTGGGTGTTTTGTCCCAGCAATGGGAAAGTGACTAAGACAATTACTTTTCTGCAAAATGGAAACATAAAGCTGCTTGCTCAAAGACCACTATGGGTCTGAAGATGGTACCAGCGGATCATTCACCACACACTGGGCCCTTCAACATGTGGGACTATAGGGTTTATGCAGCAACCGTGCCAGAAAACAGAGGGCAAGGGTGAGCATCCCATGTCTAACAGCCATTCAGTGGCAGCCTGCCCTAACGATTGGGTGTTTTCACCTTCCTGAGACATCCTGTGACCCCTGCCACTCCCAACAGTAGCATTTCCTCCTAGATGTTATCAGACTAGGCAACTTTTAGAGTCTGCTGCTCTGGAAAATTTGGTTTTAAAATTTATTTTTCATGCACACTTTCGGACTATACAAAACACAGAAACTGGACTATTTTAAAGGTACATTAAGCAGAAAGTATCTAACTACCCTAAAATCACATCAGTCCCCAAAGCAAAATTCGCCATTAACCTCTCCACCTTTCCCTAACATTTCCCCATTACCACAGCCTTCCGATACACAAAACTGTCCAACTTGCTCTATGGTAAGTCATCTGTAACTGACTAGTGGGTTCAATAATTCCCAACCCAGGCAAATTTTGCTATCAAGCAGCTGCTATGGAGGCTGCTATGATTAGTGTGTTTATGTAGGGCTTGGGGTTATAGGTTCTCCCATCACCAGGTTGGCAACCTGCAGCAGAGGGCAGGAGCCAGGCAGCTTCCGACCCTCCTGTGCTCAGGTCCGGGCACGTACATTCACACGCGGCAACACGCCAAGCACTCTGAACCAGACTCATCCGAACAGAGACCCAAAATAATTTTAATGCAAATAACAAAACAAGTTAGTTGGCCTCCATCACATGGCCCCCCAATGAAAGGATTACAGTACTTTATAAAAATGTCATAAGATGCGCAAACTACAGTTCCTTCAAACACAGTTATAAATTTGGTCCTAATATTTGCTTCTTGGATGTCTTAACTAATTTGGTGGTTGTTCTTGAATAGCTGATGATAAGCACCAACCAAGGGCTGATTCTACCTATGGGGAAGATGGATGGATATTTTCTCTGTGACATCAACTCTCAACACATTCCCAAATGCATGTCACACAGCAGGGAAGAGGCATGTGTCATGTCCACCCCAAACCTCAGTGTCACAGGTGGATGTGGGCCCTGAATGTCAGACCGAGGGGCAACCAGCCAGGAAAACCCCTGAGGTCATTCTGGATTGCATGGATGCAGATAACTCTTGCAGCCCTGAGTTATTTTGTGAAGGGAATTCATGCATTACTTGGGGGTTAGGTTCCAAGATGTTTAGCTTGTTTCCACTGTAGAGTCAGAGCATTACAGAGAGCCCACCCGGGGAGAAAGTGTGCAGGGCAATTTAGACCCACATCCTGCCATACCAGATACTCTCCTGCGTGGCTCTGATGCCCAGAACCTCACCTCTGGGGATCCTCTTTTGCCTCATTTGCATGGGGTCCATGGGGCCTTCCACAGAAGTGTTTTCTGGGTACAAGACAGGCAGGCACTGCCCAATAAATGCCATCTGTCTGAGCTGACTGGAGCTATATTTAGGTGGGTCAAATGCCGTGGAGCATTTAAAAACAGATGCACATAAAGCAGGTTCCCTCCAATCTCAGGGCCTGTTTTGAATTCTCTGTAGCTCCATCTGAGTTTGTAATCAGTTTTCCTAACTGGTCTGTTTCTTCCACTAGACTGAGACTCATGAGGATGCCAGATCTGCCAGAATTTATGTTGATAGATGGATGAATGAATGAATGAATGAATGAATGGTGGCTGGTCCTCTGGGGCTGCAGAAACAGGCAGAGGCAGCCGGTCTTAGGATGCAGGGCAAGAAGAGAAGGAAGAGGCCTGGGAGAGGTGTGGGGCCACTGGGACACATGCCTGGGAGTGCAGCATGGGTGGCCCAGATGTAAACAGCTGTGGAAGAGCCAGCAAGAACCGAGAGCCGATGGAGGCCAAAGTATGGTCAGGAATGGGGCCTCTCAACTCAAGTCTGCTAGCAGCCTGCTCACCTCGCTTGGGGCTCACCTGGCTACAGTGGTCCCCAACTGTAGTGCACCCCAGCATCTTCCAAGGAGCTTGTTAGAAATGCAGATTCCCAGGACCATCCCTTGAAGATCTATGCTGAGGGTCTGAAGAATGGACCTAGAGTCTGGATTTTAAAAGATTCTCTAAGGAACCACTTGTGGAGATTTTTTGCCTAAATTTGACAGCCTTGTGGAGGATCACTGTCCCGAAGGCAAGCAAGAGATGCTGACAGCAAATCTGGGTGGTGACCCTCCTCACTTAGGAGGGCACAGGCTCTGGTTCCCCTGTAGACAGACATTAGGAACTGTCTACACCTGGTTCTCACATGAACTGGGGCTCAACATCTGAGGACACTGTCTTTCCTCACCTGGCTCCCTCCTCACCACACCTTACACCTTGGACAGAGATTCTGGAAGGGAAGTTGAGGAGGGGAATAGGGAGGTGAGGCCAAACTCTACAGCAGACACCTCCCAGGAACCCCGCCTTCTCTTATCACACCCCTACCCAGCCCCAGGATTAAGAAATGTCCTGCCCAGCGCTCTCTGGATTGTGCCTTTGTCTTGCTGAGACTTTCGGGTGGGCAGGAGTTCTGAATACCAGCCTATTCTCTGATCTCAAAAATGCAAAAACTCCTCTCTCTCTCTCCGTTTTTTTTTTGTTTTTGTTTTTGTTTTTTCCTTTTGGCTTCTAAAGGAAACAATATGTTTGCTAGAAAACCCACAAAAAATGATTATATACAAAACAGTTATCTGGTGTGGATTCTGTGTCGCAGCAACCCAGTTGCCTGGCTCTATTTGCGCTTCCGCAGGATCATGTACATGAGGCTGCTGATCAAGGTGAAGCAGAAGGACACCCAGGCCAGGATGTACGAGTAGCCGTAATTGCCTCCTGAGGTCAGTAAGTAGTAGGCTTCATTTTTGGCGTGAATGTCTTCGCGGCGGTCAGTATAAATGGAAGTACCGATCATGACACACAGACCTGTGAGGAACAAAGCAGGATTCTAACAACGCCACAGAGTGCTCCACAGAGTCAGGAGCATCTGGCCAGAGCTGAACACTGACGTCAGCATTTAGTACTGGTGGGTGTTTATTTCAGTCGATGGGGAGCATTACACTAATGTTTGGTGACAGAACATTGCCACCTTCCTTGTAGCTACTTTCTTCCCTATTATTTATCCCTGGCTGAACTCAGTGTTGTTGAGGTACCAAGTGCCAGCCCAGAAGACAGGTCCTACATATTTTAAGGCAGGGGTCAGCAAACTTGTCCTATGAAGAGTCTGAGTCTAAACAGTCCAGGCTTTTGCAGGGGCCACAGTCACAACTACTCATTTCTCTGGACTGTGACAGCAACATGCAATCAAATGGGAGTGTCTGTGTTCCAACATAACTTTAATTACAAAAGCATGGGCCGTAGTTTGCCAACCCTGTTTACTTGTAATGACTGTATGTTCTGGCCACAGAAAATCCTTCTGTGAAAAGTATTATTCCTTGGAAAGAGATGAAGGGAACAAAAACCCATTTTTAATTGCTCGCTTCTTTAGACACAGTCACGTCAGGATGAAATGTCTGGTGCTGTAGTAGCCCTTTTAGGATCATGTAGGGGTCATCATCAATGTTCTTAAGGTGACAGAATAGAAGGACAGAAAGAGTTGGGGTGTGTGAAGCTGAGGATCTTCCAAACCAACTGTGGGCACCTTCCACCTCCAGGCTACTTGTATAAAAACAGTAAGTACTCTTAGGGCTGAAGTCATTCTTCACTGGGTTTTCTCTTTCATGCAGCCAAAGCAGCATCGGTGCCAATATTCACAGACAGGAGGCTAAGGGCGCTGAGTGTTCTTGGGGGATGTATTTCTCTGCTGGACAGGAAGTTCTTACAGGTCGGCCCACCAAGGGGCCCATGCCTTTCCTGGTCAGCTTAATTAAAAAACTGCAAAGGATCACGTCATGGCGGAGGCTTCATCTGACATCAGCCTTGCAAAACTTCACAGGGAGGAAGTGTTCTGGGCCATCTGTTCATTCTAAGTTCCTCCAGAATTAGGCTGTGAGTTCTCATCTCTTTACCTCCAGGAGCCTGCACAGGCCTAGCCCAAAGTGTGCGCTTCTGCTGCCAAACAGTCATAAACCTGTTGGTGGCCTCCACTTTCTTAGGATAAAGACCGCTGGGGCTTTCTGTGCCTGCAAGACCCCGTGTGGGCCCTGCCTAGCCTGTCTGGCCCACATCCCGTCACAGCCCCAAATTCTATACTCCAGACCCACTGGCCAGCTCTCAGGCTGCCCAGCATGGGCCTCAGGCCACACCATTCCCGTTACCCAGCTTGCTCTTCCCTCCCCACTGTACCAAGACGGCACACTGCAGACAGCAGCTCCCCCTTCCTTTCCAATCCCGGCTCAGGCTTCATAGCCTCAGTTCACCCACCTCCCCCCAACCCCTAACTAAATCCAAACACTGGAATAGAAAGGGCACAACCCTGGCATGGCATGGCTGCCAATTCCTCTCCTTTCCGAGGATATGCCCGCCCCTCCTCCATGCCTGACTCACATGCCATGAGCTGGATGGTGGCGGTCAGGATGAACCTCTCCCCCTGCTTGAGGCGGAAGAGCTGCAGAAGGAAGATGAAGAAGGCGATGCAGCAGAGGATGGTGGAAAAGATCATGGAGGCCTGCACCGCCTTCATTGTGGAGAAATCTGCAGACAGAGGGTAAGGGCACACGCTAAGGACCCCTCTATGCAGTCTAGCACAAAGGCAGCCAAAGAACCTTCCAGACCTCCCAGTGTTACCTGTGCACTCCACCGAAGGTAGGGTCCTCAACGCCCTCAGCAAGCTGACCTTCCCCACCCACCTCTAGTTTAGGTGTTGAGTTGTGACTCCAGTTCGTTCTGCCCCCTCTTCCATGAGGCACTGAGCAAAGCCAGGCCACTTCGGCAGATGGGGAGTGGGAGACAGGTGGGGTCAAAACACCCCTCATCTCGCGGAAGGAGGCTCCCCTTCCCCAGGGGCCTCCTCCATGGCTCCACTCAGCCACACTCACCTGCGAACTCTTCACTGATGTCTGTACAGTTCGTGTTGTTGACGCATACCTTCCAGACATCTGCAAAAAAGTCTTCTCCTACCCACCAGGCCTGCAAGGGGAAATAGCAACAGAGAGAAGGAATGCTGATCACTGAGGCAGACACGGGCTCCGAAGGACATGTGAGACTTACAGTAAGCACTGCGCCTACTGGGCTCCATCCTTCTCAAACTGGAGGGGCCAGGCGAGTCACCAGGGTCTTGTACAATGTGAGCTCTGAGACAGGAGGCCTGGGGTGGGGCTGGAGATCTTACGTAGCAAGGTCCCAAACTACCCAGACTGCAGGTCTGTGGAGGAACAGCGGGGCTCACATCCTCCAGGTCCATGGGGGAGACATGGCTGAGCTGCTGATACTAAGAGAGGATCCCACCAGAAAGGATGACATGGAGGGCACAGCCTGTGAGCAGTAGAGCAGACACTGAACTCTCCTGCCTCAGCCCGGTGCTTCCATTTCTCTCTGAGCTTTCTGTGCCCTGCTTACCCAGGATGGCCTTCCTTCTGCTGCCCATGCCCTAAAGATCTGGCGCCTCCCTCTCAGTCAGCTGGTCTGCAATGATCCCTAGGGGTCCAGCTATGAAGCCGAGCACAGTTCCTAGAACATAATGAGCACCATCTCTCCCACTGTGTCCTCAGTAAAAGAGTAGATGGCAGGATTTGTACTCCTAAAGCCCATCTATCCTTTTCACTAAGTCTGGGACATTTTCAGGATCCCTAAGGATGCAATGTAAGGACTAGAAAAAGGGGATTCTGAGAGAATATCCAATATCATTTATTTCACAAACTGTGGACTCTTCCGATGGGGCACAGCACCCATAAAGTCCCTGCTCAGGCCACTCGTGGCAGCTCGGCAAGAACCTCTGGGACCCAAGTTACAGCCTCCACCCCTGACAGAATCTCGGACCTGCAGCTCCCAGGGTGGTGGAAATTCTGCAGTGTAAACTCTGGCAAAGGCCTGCACTGCCGGAGGTTCAGTTTCCTCATCAGGAAAAGACTGCTATTAAAGGACTCATGCAGGCTGCAGTGATCAGGTGTTAACAAGTGGCAGGTGTTACTGCTTTGAGGCGATTAATCATAGGGGACCTCTATGGGGACAGAATCGGTGACCACTTTTGGGCCTGCCGAGTAGTGTTTCAGTCCTTTAAATATCTGCAGTCTGAAATGATCAGGACCAAAGCCAGGCCTTTGGATCAGGGCATGGGCCCAAGAGGATCTCTGTTAAAAGCTTCACTTCCTGCTTGGAGGGATCTTAATGTAAACCAAGAGATTTTCAAATATTCTCTTGCCATATGGCTGCCAGCTGGACACTAAAGGGAAGAGTTAAATTTTCATGGGGCATGTGGAGAGTCTGGAAAGTTCCATGCATGAGCTCTGCAGGGAGAGCATGGCCAGGTGAACTAGGCTTCCTGGCTGGTAAGGAGGTGCTGGGAGCAGAGAACAGAGGTGGCCTGGGATGAGTCACTGGGGGATCTAGGACAGTGGCCCTCTGATTTTCCTCTCTGTAAAACAGCAGGCAATGTCTGAAGAGAGCTTTGATTTTTATAAATAGGGGCGGAGGTCTTAGTGGCATCAGGTGACATGCTGCTAAGACCCTTCAATGGGCGGGGCAGCCCCTGAAATCAAGCATTATTCAGCCCAGATGATTAGTCTTGAGGTTAAAAGCCAAAATCTGCAGGAGAGCTGAATTTATACACAGTCCTCAAAGGGCTTCCCAGAGTCAGGCATCACAGTAGGCTCAGTGGGGGGAACCAGCAGGGAGAGGACATAGGTCCCTATCTTCAAGATCTTGCAGTCCAAACATGAATAGGTGTTGCTCTAAAGGTCCCACACAGGGCTGTGGTGGCTAAGCTTGACTGTGTCAGCTTGACTGGCATGAGAGCCACCCAGGGGACCGATGGAGCACACTTCTAGGTGTGTCAGTGTACACACTGGAGGCATGACCTTGGGATCTATATCTGGTCCTTGGTACCTTCCTTTCTGGCACTGTTTCCCTGCTCTGCTTCCCAGCTGCCATGAACTAAGCAGCTCTGCTCTACCACACCATTCCACTATGATGTTCTTGCCTTGGAGCCAGATTACCATGAACTGAATCCCTCAAAACTATGAGCCAAATTAAACCTCTCCTCCTTTAAATTGTGGGTGTTGGGTATTGTGCCTCAGTGATAGGAAAGCTAATAAAGAGGCCAAGGAGACACTTTGCCAGGAAGGTCACCCCCAAATCACAGTCAAGTCAATTCTGTTTTCTATTCTGCTTCTATTGGCTCTACCATTCAAGGGTCCCAAGATGGTCAGTGGGAACAAGAACTCACATTGTCGATGGTGGCAATGAATAGCAATGCTGCAGAGGTGATGTGGAAGGCAATGATGAAGAAAAGAAGCACCAACATGTTCACAGAGCAGGGTGGGCCGAGGGGTCACGCTGAAGCCCAGAGAAGGATGTGCTAAAAGGAGGAGGGACAAGTTCAGTGACAGAACAAAATTCAAATGACAAATGAGCAAATTTTGTTTTATTTTGTTTTTGTTTTTTGAGACAGGTCTTGCTAAGTTGCTAGCCTCTCCTTGAACTTGCAATCCTCCTGCTTCAGTCAACTGAGTGTCAGGATTTCAGGCATGTGTCACAACACCTGACTATAAATGAACAACTATTAATGGGGTCTTAGAAAAATAAAAAGTAGCACTTCTCTTCTTCCCTCCCCTTTAGGGGACCAGCGTCTGGCCAGAGGTGCTGCTAAATCTGGACACCAAGAATTTCTTGTGGGACAGAAGGACAAGAACCCATTAAATTTCCTAACTCAGAAAAATACTGCACCTCCTTAGAAAGCTGCAGACACGGTCAAGAAGGAGCAGCTCAGTGTGCAAACACACTGTTCCTGGGCTGGGGATGTAGCATTTGCTTAGCATGCTCAAGGCCCAAGTTTCAATTCCTCAGCAATCAAACAAACAAAAAAATGCATTCCTGATCTCCTTGATCCTAGGAACTCATGATCTGTGTTTTTACTATCAGAGGCCCTACTTTCTAACAAAGCAAAAACAGTAACAATACAAAAGTATTTATGAATGATCTGACCATGTAAAAAAAATTAGTCCTTACTCTAACATTGGTCCTCTTAATACCTGTCCCCATTTGAACAACATTGACTCATAAAATAAAAAATACAACGGGTGGTAGACAGCCACCATTTCTCTTCTCTCACTGATCTCATAGGAAGACTACATTTCCCAGATTCCCTTGTGAGTAGGTTGGGGTAGTGTGTCATTTCCAGGCTGAACATAGGAGACCAGTCGTGAGTCTTCCACATGTCCCCAAGAAGAAGTTAAAATGGTACAGCCTACTACACTGAAATTTCATACCTTGGACAGTGACACAATTGAGAAATGGGCCTTTGGATGTTAAACCATTGAGAGTGGAGGGTAATTTTTTTACTCTGGTAAAACTGAGTCATGTACAATAGGAAGTGACTGCAAAGTGAAATTAGAGATGTTGCAAAAGAACTAGTTACACTAATCTGATGAAAGTGACACTGGATGATTGCTCAAAGGGCACCGAGGGCATTCACATGTGAGAACTTGTCTGAGATGGGCTAGTTTACAATAAGAGAAGGAAAAAAATTAAACTAACAGAGATGATATGGATGGAACAAAGCATTCAAAAGAATGCTTTGGATACCAAAAGATTGAAAGTCACACTTGAGAAAATCAATGAAATCTCAGAACATTTTTATAAATATGATCATCTTCCTGGTCAACAAAACTTGAATGTCCAGTGAGGATGTCCCATCGGCAATCGGACTAGAAGATACAACCCCCTGCCACTAAAATCAACACTTGGTTCACTCCTCTTCCATTCTAATAATTTGCAATCAGAGTGTACTGCTAATATTTTATAGATAATAAAGTTAATTTTTAAAAATACATTCCAAATCAGACCATGTTTTCATCATGATAAAATTTTAGCCCCATTTTAAAAGGAGTAATACACATGTGTATGTGTACACACACATTTTTTGAATCACTTGAGAATAAGCTGCTTAAAACAAAACCTCTAACACATAATTCTGAAAAACGAGCATTTTCTTACATACCCACAGTATGATATTGCAGTAAGACATACAACAGAATCCTATTGTCTCATCTGTAGTCCACATTCAAATCTCCCCAGTAATCCTCTGTGAAAAAGGAACATTCCTTTTTCCTTGCCCAGGGTCCAATCTAAGATGATGAACTACATTTTGTTGTTAAGTCTCTTTAGTCTCCAGACTGGAATCGTTCTTCAGTCTGTCTTTGTTTTTCATGACATTGATATTACTTAAGAGTATTAATCAATTATTGGATGAAATTTCCAGCAAATTTGTGTTTTGCGTTTTCTCACGATCCAATTCAGGTAATGTTTCCTTGGCAGGAAAATTACCTAAGTAATGTGTCCTCAGAATATCCACCAGGAGGTACATTCTGTCACACTCTCCCATTACTGCTGACGTCAGCTTTGACTAGCTGGTTATGGTCTGCCAGCTTCATTCACTGAACATATTTCTTTTGTAATTACAAAAAAACAGAAGGGGACATATTTTTATTGTAGTAAAATACACACAATATAAAATTTGCCATCCATGAGAGTATATTCAAAATACTGTTCATTCATCATCACCATCTAGAACATTTCACCACCCTAAAAGGAAACTGTATCTATTAAGCAGTCCCTGCCCATTTTCCCTGCTTCCGAGCCCTGGCAGCCACTAACTGCTCTCTGTATCTGTGGATTTGCTTATTCTGGACACATCATGTGTATGGGATCATA
>RJWT010020491.1:0-17961 GCA_004365215.1 Cuniculus paca
AGGCGTGAGCCACCATGCCCGGCAATAAAACTTACTTTTTAAAAAAGTAGTAGCCCAAAATGGAAAAGGAAAATAACATTTTGTTATTCCTATACCACATAATTTGGGTTGTAGCTCCCTCTAGTGTAGTCAAAGAAACTGGCAAGGATATTTCAGAATAGGTAGTTTTGAAGCTGAAAAACATGCTTATAATTAAATGATATAAATAAAATCCATTATATGCGTCACCTCCACCCCCACCCTATGCCTAATATTTGTGACAAGTCCTAATCCTAAGAAGGATTAAAAAAAAGTAGAAACCCTGGTTCTAGTCCTCTCCTATACCCAATTTGAAGAGACTGGATTACATGAATAGAGCAGTTAAGCTCTGATTTACCATCAGACTTTATGGTGTGCTGGTTTTCTTGCCATGGCTATTTCTTGATACCTTGTGGCTTCCACAAGTGTCCTATAAAGACTGGGGGACCAGTAATCATCAGTGTCTGCTCTTTGGACCAGCATGAGCAGATCTAGAAATCTGTTGGAAATGTGAACTCTCATTCCTTTTGTGGGTCCACTGATAAGACATTCCAGAGATGGAACAAGCAATCTGTATGTGATCCAAGAATCCTTTTAGGTGTATACTCAAGCTAGAGAACCACTTGTCTAGGTCTACCAACTTTATATAATTTCTAACAATAGTTTGTGCCATTTGTTTTTCTCATTTACAGGCACCTAAACCTTTGACTCTACTGTAAACAAATCTATGGTCCCAACTCTTCCAGTTTTCACATCTTGTATCAGGTCCCTTTTCCTTGCTTTATCAATTCCTTGACCTCCTAAAATTAACTGAATTCTAAAATCAAGTCCTAAGCTCCCATTAGGAAATTAGGAAGGTCTGTTATTCTCTTCTCCTTCCCACCCCTACTTTTGCATGACTTTCTAAAATGTAATTTTTTAAGCTGTCTTATTTGGAATCAAATGATTCAATCATTTCTTTGGTACATATTTAATATATGTGTAGTCTCACTATAGATGATGGGGATATGATAACCAAAATACACAAAAACCTGGAAGCACTCTGGAGTCTGTATTTTAGCTGGGGAATGTTTAAGGAAATCATATGATTTGTAAGAATAAGGTAGGCACTATGAAGAAAAGTAGGAGAAAATGACAAGTAGTAATGAAGCAATACAAAAATTTACATAGGATGATAAGGAAATGCCTTAAAATACACCTGCAAATAATAAAATGATACAAGTAAAAAGTACTATTTAGCAGTGAGTAGAGAAAGATGCAAATAGTCAACCTTTTCTTCCCTTATCTAACAAACTTATTCAACAAATTCAATACGTTATTTGTTGAGTGTCATTGGGCTAGGTACTAGGAAAATCAGAGTAGTTAAAATGAAGAGATCCTGAGCTTATGAAGCTTATATTTTACTTCAGAGACAGATACACACACACACACACACACACACACACACACACACACACACCCCTATGTCAGGTGGTGACAGTGTTATGAAGAGAAATAAAGCAGGGAAAGAGAAGAGACTGTTAGAAATTACAGATGACACACATAAGGCAGACTTTCACATGTAGATTCTCAAAACATAAAACAATCACAAGTTTGGGAAGTATGGATGCAATTGTTAGGATGTAAATTCCTTGATGTCAGAATTCCATTATATTCATGGATACATCCCCAGTATATGAAGCAGCAACTGGCACATACCAGGCAGTAATGAAAAGCATTTATTGAATAATTTGTTTCACATACTGTATCTTTTCTACATTTTGATCACCATTTACTTAAACTGATAAAACTCTGATCTAAAACTTTTATTCCCATTATTTTCCTAAGAACCTGTTTTTTTTAAAGTATTTTGCCAGTGTGAACCTACAGGAAAAAAAAATTGAGTGATTTATTCTGTTGCTTGAGCTTACTTTCAATCACTTAAAATTAAAATATAATACTTTAATATTGACTTTAGAAAAAAAAAAAAAAGACCTGCCTACTCAAACTTTACCTCAACATGATCAGGTACTATACCTATTTCCATAGTTTTCAGAATACCTTTTGATTCTAATCATTTCCTATTAATTTCCTAAATGATATTTTTCCTCCCCTGAACTTCTAGAGCTTTCTGTGAAAAGCTTTATGAAGAATCAGTGCTGTTAATTTTGCTTAAAGTTACCATAACTTAAATTGATATGCTCCGTGATCTAGCCATTTTAATTGCAGAAATTAAACCAACATTTATATTCACACAGGGAGTGATGTACATATGTACGTGTGTGTGTATATATATATATATATATATATGAATGAATATGGATATATATATTATATATATGTATATATGGACATTACATTCACTAACATTGTTTATTCCGTATTGGACTCCTAACTGTCAATATGGAAATATTTTTTAGGTAGAGATTAGATGAAAAATGTACATTTCAGAGCATAAGTATGTATGATCCTTTCTAGAGGATAAAAGGTTATTAAAATAACATACAGCATAAATACATATTTTTATGTTTGGATATACCTCCCCAAAATTCTAAAAAAAACACCAAGAACTGCTTTAACAAATTATAATTGGAGAGTAAGATTTCTTAAAACACATTATAGAGGAGGCAGATGTTTACACATTTTATTTTATTTTATTTGGACAATGTTAGAGCTATGTGACCAAAAGGTAAATGCAGTATTGAATCCTAATTATTCAGTATAACAGCAAAGAATGCTAATAATGTTGAAGAGAGGTACATCACCCATTTTCATTCTCTATGTTAACTGGGGAGCACACTTGTAGGGTATGTGTCAGGACTACAGGAGCAAATTGAAAGTGCGGTATGTTATTTTAGCAGGTTCCCTTTGAACAATTTTCACCCTTCACATCAAACAACATATACTCTCACTTGGATTTGAAAGTGACTAGATTCTTAACAAAAGCAGGACACAAACTTTAAAATTCTGATAGTAAAACATGGTATCTAATTATTTTATATTGTTCACTTTTTCTTAAAGTGGATCAATAATTCATGTTTCGTGTGTTTACAGCCATTTCTTTTCCCAGAATTTTTACCTGATTTAAAAAAAAAATTAAGATTCACTATTTCTTCCTCAATAATTTCTAATTTTAATAAAATGAATCCATTGTTTCCTCAGTGTCCTAGTATGTCTTTTTTTATGGTTTTTTCTTTTTTTTTGGTAGATGTTTTCTATTTTTATGAAATTAAATTTTCTTTCTTTTCTTCTATGGTTTCTACATCATGCCATCTGTCTTGTTACTTTTCTCACCTTGCTGAGAAAAAATACCCAACACCCAAAGTTAAACAGGGAAAGTTTAGTAATCTCACAGTTTGTATAGGTTTCAGTCCATAATCAGCAGGGTCCAAGGTGGGGTGGCACCCAGAAGAGGAGCAACAGTTCATGGTGGTGGAAGACAGTAAAAGCAAGCAAGCAAGGCAGGGAGACAAGATTCTTTTTGTACTTTATATTGCATGCAGGCTACCAACCTAGGGTGAGTGCAGCACTCACACCCTTAATTCTATGCCAAACCAATCAGTGGGCTGATTTTTACTAATCACACACCCTTAATCCCAGCATCACACACTCTAGATTCGGCCATCTCTGAAAAAGGCCTAGGACTATATGAGGCTTTGGGGGGACATCTAGACACAAACCATAACACCATCTTCACCCCAGTTTTGGGAAAAAACTTCCAATTTTTTAATGCTTTTCCATCCTTTTATAATATTTAATGCTTTTCTCTATATGAAATTCATTGTAATATTTAGCAGGGATCCAATTTAGTTATCGTCCCTAAATGAGTAATATACTAATTTATTTTAAAATATTTTTAATAATTATAAAACCAGAACAAATTAAAAAAAAGTGTTGACATATATATGAACGACAACTAACATTTTTATATTGGTGAAATACATATGAACATGTATTATACATATATATGGATATAAATAAAAACAATACTTTTGCAGCTATATAGTAGTGTGCTTTGCTTTAAGCTAGTTATCATTACAAATGAGTCAAAATATTAGAACAAATTAGAGCTTATAAAGTAAGTACAGTGAGTGAAAGTTAATTGTCAAAAAGTATTTCTAAAAAATACGCAACATGGCCTAAGTGTACAGCATTTACACAGTGGTGTATAGTGATGTCCTAGCTCAGTGATGGCAAACCTTTTAGAAGCTGAGTGCCCAAACTGCAACTCAAACCTGACTTACTTACCGTGAAGGGCCAACACTGCAATTAAACCTGAATATGGAGGTTTCGGTCTAGAAAAAACACTGTCATTTGATGCTCAGTTGTTCAGGTGACTTGGCTTGAGTGCCGATAGAAGGCTCTGTGTACCCACTGCAGCACGCGGGCCATAGGTTCACCACCATTGTCTTAGGCCTTCACATTCACTCACCATTTACTTACATCCCACTCAAAGCAATTTCTAGTCCTGTAAGCTCCATTCATGATACATGTTGTCTACAGTTCTACCATTTTTATCTTTGATACCATATTTTTCCTGTTCCTTCTCTGTGTTTAGATATACAAACACCCCTGGTTTACAACTGCCTAGAGCAGCAGTGTCAAACCTATGGCACATGGGCCACAGCAGGCTGTTTGGATCATTGAAAGCTCTAAAAGGTTCTCCACCACTGGCCTAGAGTATTCACTACAGCAGAAGGCTGAAACAATTTGCAGCCTACAAGCAAACAACGTGTGAGTAGGTTATACTACCTGGATTTGTTTACATACTCTTTGTGATGTTTGCATAACACACACCTCAAAATATATCCCTGTCATTAAGCAGCACATGACTGAATTTAAGATTCTTCACATATTTTTACATTGAGTTACAGAATTATACCATTATATTCAAAGTCTGAATTTTAAGACACGGGAAGAAAATAAAGCATACAAACAAGGTACACAGAGACACGGATGTAATTTCTGTCTTGGAAACTTTCATAACAGTGAAAGCAGGAAAACTGTGGTGGCAAACATAATTTAGTTTTATGCTACTTCTCTTTCTCTCCTTTAATAATAAATTTAATAAGATGACTATTACTAATAATCTACCTCTGATTTTTCTTAGCTATTTAATGCCTGAAATACATAAGCTCAAAAAATGTAGTTGAAATGTATCCTCATCATGTACACTTTTGTCTGTCAGATCTGCAAATACATGGGTATCAACTGAGCTGAGATTCAATGAAAGCCTAGGTCAGTGCTATAAAATAATACTCTCTTTCAAAGTTTTTGAAGGAGAAACAATTATGTAAAAGGATACAACTGTTGAGAATCTAAATAAGAGATATTAAGTAACACAACTAGCAAACTGCTCCCAGGAGTTTCAGTTCCATGGTTTCTGTTAGTTTAAGGGGATTTTGATTCACTGGTATTTCACTAAAACCAAGGAACAGAGAATTTTTGGAGTGACCAAAGAACATATTTCTCTTTTTTATAATTGGGAAAACTTGGCAGAGTGATATAATTAACCTATGTTTTATAAAACAGTCAAAACATGAACAATGCCATTAACTTCATGTGTCAGTTATCTTGTTTTGTTTTTTTTTTTCTTTAGAGCTAGTCAATTTTCCCAGAAGGGACTACTCCAGTCCCTTATCCACTTTCATCTGTGCTTGTTATCTGTGAGTCCACAGCCTCAGCAGTTCAACACTGTCAGGCAAGGTTCAGTCTCATTTAAGACAGAGATGAGGAAGGAATGGATCTGGGGTTTAACTTCTATTTGTCTAAACCTCCTCCTGCAAATTCCACTTTTCAATCCTACCCTGTGTTCTGAAGTACTTAGAAGCCTGCTTTAACTTCTCTTGATGCAAGTTTCCATCTAAAAATGTACTGACATCTTTTGTCTGCTATTGATTTCTCTGCCCTTTTAGTAGCTTTTTAGCTTGTTATAGTCATTTTAATGCCTTTCAACAAAGTGTGGAGGACAAATATATATGTTTATTTTGCCAAACTAAACTGGAACTTCCTTTCATTTGTTAGATGGAGGCATAGTCAAAGAATCAGATATAGGTCTTCTTTTCTCCTTTTACTCAGAATCTTTTTGAACTTATCTTTTGAGCTCCAGATCTGTAGTTTTAACTGTCTCTTGGGAATATATGTCAGAAGATTTAGTTTTCTGAAAACCTGCTTCTCTTTAAACTTAAGTGTCAAAATCTTTACAGTTAACCACAATGGAAGCTTTAATATTATCTTTAATTCTTCCTTCTTGCATAGTAGGTTTATCCCTATAGCTAACAAGGCCTGTCAATTCCACCTTTGGAGCCCATTTTGTCTTTAAATCTGGTTGGAATGCCAGTTTCCATGATATCTTTCTTTATCTTTCATAAGTGAAGCAAACTTTTCTTCACCTAAAAGGCTTGCATTTGTTACTTATACACTCAATATATTTAAAATGTATTGTATATATTGCATGTTTTATTTCCTGAAGTAGAGTATAAGAATTTTAAGGAAAAAAGCTTTGAAGGAATCTATCTCTTACATTTCTCATTATATATTTTTGTTATGCCATCAATATATATCCTAAAATAATAAATAAATTAGGGACTACTGAAGGAAACAAAGGAAAAATATATACTCCGCTATCTTTTGAAGAATAAGATTATCAATAGAACAGCTAACTCCTACTACAGCATCAAAGGCAAAACGGTTTTCAACTAAGGTCAAGAACATAGATTTTTTCATTTAATTTTGCCACTGCCATACTAACCAGTCACTACCTCTGGTAACTAAAACACATCAATTACTATTTTTTAATGAATTCATAACAAATCACTTGATAGGATATACACTCCTAAATTAAAAGTTAGTGTCTGACAAAAGCCTAAGTGAATTAAGTAATAGTTCAGAAAAATGTAAGGAGTTCTACTAATTTCATTCCTGTATAAAGTTTTAATCTCTCTTTCTCTCTCTCTGTTTGTTTGTTTGTTTACTGTATTACTGAGGAAACTTCAGGGCTTTGCATTGAGCTACACTCCCACTTCTTTAAAAAAATTTTTTTAAGATAAGTTCTTACTATGCTGCTAACTCACCTAGGCTAGGTTTAAAAAATCTTTCTGCCTTCGTCTCCCAGAATGCTGAGATTCCAGGTATTAGCAGGCCTGCCTTAAGCTGTACCATTATAGGAAGAAAAATTATAAACCTACACCTAAATTCATTTAGATCTTCAGAGAAATGACTATTCAATTGAATTTAATATAAGGCCATCATTTTTATAAAATTATATAAACAATATTTTTTCTGTAATGTCACTGAATATATTTAGATTGAGCAGTAAGAAAAGTCATCAGCATTTTAAAAGATTAGTTTTACAACCTTTAATAGTACAAATTTTTTAATAATGAGTCATGCGACTTAAACCATCTTATAATTTAAAAATTTTGTCTCCTTGGTGAAAATAATAAATAGGTGTTCCAGACTCCCAAAGATGAGTGTGACACTTTTCTTTCATTTTTAGCTGCAAGGAAGTTCAGTGATGGATATAATATTCAACTATGATACTTTTCTTAGCCAGTCATCATTTTTGTTTCTTATTTGGCCTTTTTCATTTTTACTGACAAAAGTGTATGTTTTATTGAAAGCAAATATAAATGACTGGTTATCTAGAGTACTGCTGGGTTAGCCAAGATTCTGCCTGAACTTGGCAGAGAAAAGTACCAACATGATATAGCCCATATACATACTAAAAGGGATGAGGCAGTATATCATATCTTTACCTAGATCTATGCACATGCTAAAATGTTCCAAGTCTTTACTAATGAGGCATTTACAAATTAATTATAAAAGCCAGTCTGTTAGAGGTGAGAGTTGAACTGACTTTACAAATGAGAAACATTAACTGATAGAAAGGGTAAATGCATTTTTTTCTCAGACAAGGTCTTACTATGTAGTTCAGGCTAGCATTGAATTCACTATGTAGTCCAGGCTGGCCTTGAACTTGCAGATCCTCCTGCTTCAGCCTCCTGAGTGCTGGAATTTCAGGCATGTGCCACCATGCCCAGCCAAAGGGTAAAGGCATTTCTATCTATCAGAGACAGTGAAATATAAAGTAGGCAAGAAATGCAAAAGAACACATTTTACTTATGTATCTGAATGTAGATTAGGTTGGCTGAAGTATAAAATCTATAAGATAAGAGAAATAAACCTAGAAAGATTACTGAACAATTATAGCTTCTGAGCAGGAAAGTGGCATATGAATGATGGAAATCAAATTTCAGGGCTACCTTATCACTAGTATAGTAATAGCGGACTTCAGGCAAAAGATGCTAACAATCTTGAGTGAAAGACCACTGGAATAAGGATATGGATACAATCTTCACAGATAGTTTATTAATTTTAAAAGAAAACATTGTTTACATGACCTTTTAATTGAATTTACCTGTAATCAAACTTAAAATTACCAATAAAAGGCTAAACTATTATCATAAGGCACTTCACAGGATGTAATTATAAGCATGTATATCTATGTAGGCACACATTACTTATATAACATTCATGCCAAAAATATCTAATCTAAATATGATCTATAGAAACAATCAGAAAAATCTAAATATAGGATAGTCAAAACAACTAGTCTGAATACTTTAATATATTGACCTTAATTCTAGATTAAAAGAAACTAAACAGATGTGACAATAATGCAACAAATGATCAGGTGTGAGATTACAGATTGAAGTTAAAAAATTATAAAGTACATTATTGGAGCAACTGAAGAAATTTGAGAATGTTATATATATAAAACATAACAAACAGTATAGTACGAATGTTAAAGTTCTCAATTTTGACAACTACATCATGATTATATAGAATCATGCCACTTCCTTGAAAGCTACTGTTGAAGTATCATAATGCAGGTACAATAACTTTAAAATTGTCCAAAAAATAATTATGTCTAAAAATAGGAAAATTATATGTATATGTATATGCAGATGTAGATGTGTATATGTATATGTATGGAGAAAGAATTAAAAAATGTGGCAAAGAGCTGGAGCTGAGAGACACAGTGAGTGCCTGCCTAGCATGTGTGAGGCCCTAGGTGGTTGTATCCCCAATACTGAGGAAAAAAAAAAAAAAAAAAGGCTGCAAAACAGATAAACCTAGGTGAAGAATACACAAATTTTTGTTCTGCTATCTTAGTTTTCCTCATCTTGAAATTAAAAAAAAAATTTAGGTCATATCTCACAGACTATAGATATATAAACTAAAAGCAAAACAACTTAATTTTACATGTACATTCAACTAGAATGTAACAAGTGATTAATTAAAGCTCCCATAATTTTGTCTTCTAGTCTGATACTCTTACAACTATCTTATAGGCTTCAAGCCTAAAAACAGGATAAATCACAAGAAATACCCAGGAGTAAGAAACTGAATACCAGAGAAGATATTCTAAACCATTTCAGCAGTAAATCTAGATTAAGGTCAACTGTAGATATGGAAAGGAGGGGAAAAATGAAAAAAGAAAAAAAAAAAAAAAACCAAGTAGAACCATATAGATTTACTGATTTATGAGGAGAGTTGTTTAGCAACAATTCTAAAACATAAAGAGATTTAAAAAATACCACCAGCAATAATAAAAGAAAAATTGGAATAATATAGCATTTAGGATACAAACTTAGTTTGAGACATGTACATTTCAACTGCAACACAGCAGAATGTAAACTATTTTAGCATATAAAATTAAGGAAGGCAGGAATTTTTGTCCTTTTTGTCTACTGATACAACTCCAAGTGACTTGAACAGTACTTGACAATAAACATTTGTTGAACAAATGAAGTGCTTATGAGTCATTAATGTAAAGATATACGGGAAACAGAAATATAAAATTTAAAGGGTGGTATGAAGAGATACTTACTTTATAAATCTATAGGCATGTAGACATATTTAATTAAGGTTCCCATCTTCTTCCTGGCAAGGCTACTTGGGGTTCTGAGTATAAAGCCTAAAACATCTTTTTGATTTTCTGTCGTTTCTTTAATGTATATGAGGAAATTTCTATGGGAAGATGGCTAGTATGGTCATGTATTATTTAGCACTATCAAAATTCACAATTATTTCTAATAGATTTAGTTAGCTAGAGAAGAAAATTCAGGTGTGGTCCCAGGGCAGCATCTCAGTGTCATCAGGTAGCATGTCAGCAATGCAGATTCCCAGATTTAATCCATAACTAGCAAAACTATGCAGCTACCTGTGTTTCAGGTAATTCTAAAACACACTAAAGAACAAAATAATTTAAGCTTGAAAGGTAGTAAACACTTCTTTGACAACCTATATACCTTACAGTCTAAGTCATTCTTTCTGAGATGCAGCTAAAGATTTACAGATCCAATTATATAAAATGGTATTTGTAATAAAATTTACTATATCATATAGTTATAATTCATCACCTAGAAATCATACACAAAACTCAATCTACAATAAAAGCATTTTGATAAATAAATTAAAAAATGAGATACATATATAAAATGGAATGGTACTTAGCCATTAAAAAAAATTCTGTCACTGGCAAAAACAAGGATGCAATTGAAGATTAATCTATACATTAAATGGCATAAACAAGAGAAAAGACAATTTTGGGTGCACTCAAAACCCCGTATGATTTCACTTATACGTGGAATCTAAAAATGGTGATAGCAGGAAACTAAGAGTAGCACAGTGGTTACAAGAAGATGAGGAGCTGGACGTGGTGGCTCACACCTGTAATCCCAGCACTCAGGAGGCTGAGACAGGCGGATCGTTGTGAGTTTGAGACCAGCCTGGGCTACAAAGTGAGCTCAAGGCCAGCCTGAATGGCATAGTGAGACCCTGTTTCAAAAAAACAGGGCTGGGGATCTAGCTCAGCGGTCTAAGCGCCTGCCCGGCAAGCGCAAGGTCATGAGTTCAATCCCCGGTGCCGCAAAAAACAAAACAAAACAAAAAAAAAAAAGATGAGGAGAGTGGAGGGAGGATAGAGAATAGTTGACCAATGGATATTACAGTTAGGAGAAACAAGGTTTGGTGTACTATGGTACAGTATAATAATTATAGACAACAATTACTTACTCTATATTTTTAAAAGATAACAGAAAGGCTATTGAAATATGTGACCATAAAGAATTGATGAATGTGTGGAGACAGATATTTAACCTGATACACTTAACCAATGTATATATGTATTAAAACATTATTTATATCCCCATTAATTTTATATACTAATTTAAAAATAAATTTAACCTTAATTTTTTTTTTTTTGAGACAGGGTCTCGCTATGTAGTCCAACCTGGCCTTGAACTCACTGTATTACCCAGGATGGCCTTGAACTTGTGCAATCTTCCTGCCTTAGCCTCCTGAGTGCTAAGATAACAAGCATGTGCCACCACACCCAGCTAAAAAAAGTTAAAGCTTACTTTAGAACTTTAAATTTCAAAACTTACTTTAATGTTTCAGCAAGAAAGAAGCTCTGCTGCACATCATCATGTGTAGGAGTAGAGGAATACACATCTTTGACCCCAGAAAAACCACCGCTGACTCGGCAATACTTTTCAATAGCCTGTAAAGAGATCAAACAAAACAATCGATTCCATGGATTTTGAGTTTTGAAGGACAAGAATCACAATCAAAAGTTCATAGAAATTTGTATAAAAATTTGACTGAAGAATAATATAGTAGCTATTCTTTAAGCCTAAGGATAATACAGTATCAAATGAAAAAACCAGGTATTTCTCGTTCGATGACCAAGTGTCAGTCCAGCGATTAGGTCATTAAATTAAGTGGTCTCTAAATGAGAAATTGTCTATAGTATATACAATATCAGAACAAAGGAATGGTCAAAGGAAACTCCAATGTGATGACTTTGCTTTTATTTTCACATTTCTTACATGCAGTACTGTAATGTACAACAGAACATAAAACTATAGTGTAATCAGCAAAAATTACAGTACTATATAAACAAGCTGTATTATACAAAAAAAAAAAGACAGAGGTTCTATAAACAAAATGTACAGAACTGTACAAAAAAGGTCGCAAATCTGAGTGGCAGATCATAAGACTGAAAAGTTGTTAAACAGGAGGTCGTTACATGAGAAATATCTGTACTCTTACAGAAAAGTGAAATTTCTCTTGCTAATAAAACTCTTTCACCTTTCTATGGTATCTTATGTTTTCCTAACACAGGTGTCTAATTTAGATCATTCTTTCTGAATCGGGTACCTCTTTGGCATAATAAAACCTTATTAATCCTGACAAATCAAGACAGAGATCTGCTTGAGTTAAAAATCTGATTTTAATTTTATCATTTTCAACAACAAATAATAATCTACAGCATGTTAAAAAAACAGTACTCAGGAGCTCTTTGTAGTTAGAGTAATAAGGGATAATATTTACTGCAAACATACTCTATGGCAGATGTTGTATTACCGTAATCCTATGAGATAGGGATCACAGGAGGTACCAAGTAGCACGAAGAGCCCATCTACCTATGTGCTACAATAATACAATTTTAGAGTTAACAATTCTGAAGTATTTACTGTGCTGAAAGCTATTTTAAGAGCTTATAGACTAAAATTTATATTTTACAGCAATTCTACAAGCTTAGTAACAATAAAAAATTGAGCAAGGTAATTTACATTATAAACTACTGTTTAAATGAGAGTTAAAAATTTTAATTTATATTTCCTGTTTTATCTTTGGACATGCTAAATAAAATATACAGAACCAAATGGAATCTATCCACACCCTATTTCAAGCTCAAAGCAACCAAATATTGTTTACCATTAAAATTAAATAATTCATGAAAGGTTAAAGACATTTGTGGTTCTTTTCTGTACTCCCCTTAACCCCGAGATGTGGCCTGTTAACAAACAGGGACAGTTATTTAATCTTTCTGCATTGGTTTGTTGTTTCTAATTTTGCTAATTTTCCCTTCTGATCTTCTCTAATAAATATCTAACTAACACTGAAATGTGTTTAATCAAACTGTTCATTTCATAGCTACGTTTGAGAGCATTCATATCAAAGACTTTGATAATTTTATGTATCTCAACATATTAAATATATTTTGAATGCAAAACTCTTAAGCACTATTCTTAATGAGGTCTTCACCACCATATGAACTATCAGAACACAGAACACTGCAGAGACAACCAACCTTTAAGTCATTTTGATCATTTCTTGAGGATAAGTCTGTACGCTTAGTATACTCATATTTGGAAGTCTGCTTATGTAAATGAAATAGCTAAGGCTACAGAAGAGATGATATATAACTGTGTCCTACCCTTGCTTCCCTTTACTTTCTTCAAACCCAACAGAGCCCAATAGTGACACACAAACAAATGGTACTCAGCATGTGAGATCTCTCATGCCATACTTTCCAAACTTGAATTTAGAACATAATTATTTCAGTACTTGTTCTTGTCAGCTTATGCTTTGAGTTTGTGTGTACAGAGTGTGTAAAGCTAATATTTTAACTCCTATAATTAAAATTTAGACTAATATGGGCTAGTTTGAGCTTATCAAACCTGTTCTTTTTGTTTTGTTTTGTTTTGTTTGCGGCACCAGGGATTGAACTCACGACCTTGCGTTTGCCGGGCAGGCGCTTAGACCGTTGAGCTAGATCCCCAGCCCTGTTTTTGAGACAGCGTCTCACTATGCCATTCAGGCTGGCCTTGAGCTCACTTTGTAGCCCAGGCTGGTCTCGAACTCACAACGATCCGCCTGTCTCAGCCTCCCAAGTGCTGGGATTACAGGCGTGAGCCACCACGCCCGGCTCAAACCTGTTCTTAACAGGTAAGAGTAGGGACACATTTTAGGAAAGTATACAACAGAAAACACTTAAGAAAAACATTAATTGTCCTATAGAATTTCTCACTGACAAGATGTACATCTACTATTACCTTCAATAATAACTACCCCATGAGATTCAGATATGTATCTCCCTCATTCCTTTAAATAAAAACCCTTAAATATTAAAAACCCTTAAACATTCAAGTCAAACAGACTCATTAGAGGACTACTTTTTATGTCTATTTCTCTTACATAAAATATTACTGTTTATGTAAACATTAGTAGCCCAGTGATAAAAACAGCTGCATGCATGTTTACCATTCCCGCACCACTGTGGCAATAGTTTGGTTGTCTTTTTAATTGCAGCAGGACCTTCCTGCAGAATTTCACTAGCAGTTGCTTTCTGAACTTTAACCTCAAGGGGCCAATGAATATCAACATCAAAAATGCTGTATTAGTTCTTATTCTGTGTAATTGTCTTGCTTCTATTAATAGTCTCCTATAGTTAAAATCCAAGAGTTAATCTAGGTCTGAATGACAAAAGACATAAAAGCATTAATCATATCACATTACTCCTAGATTGAAATAGTCTCCAAAACTCATGAATTTGTGGACTATAAATAGATCCTTTTCCTACTGAACAAAGCCTCCAGTAGTTCCCTGTCCTCTGAAAAACTTAGCATTTCTGTAACAGATTCTCAAAGTAAGGGAGGAAATGAAAAAGAAAAAAGAAAAAAAAAAAGAATCTGAAGGGCTTTGATATATAAAGCAAAGGTCTATCACCACTTTCTATAGGAAAACACTTTAGACAGTGTCTTAGTTATCTTTTTCTTCTGAGTAGGACAAAATACCCATCACTCAGCGTTAAAGAGAGAAAGGTTTGGCTCACAGTTTGTAAAGATTTCAGTCCGTATCAGCTGGTTCCAGGGCAGGGTGGAACATGGCAGAGGTCCAACAGCTCAGGGTGGCAGAACACAGCAAAAGCAACAAGCACAAAAAGGGAAACAAGCCTCTTTCTGCCCCTTTTATCTTACCCAGACTTCTGGGATTAGGGTGGTGCCAATCCACACTCACCGTTAATTCCAGCATGCACTTCAATCAATCACAAACTCCAGATTCAGCTGCCCCAAAAAAGTCCCTTCTAAAAGTATATGAGGCTTTGGGGGAACATCCAGACACAAACCATAACAGGCAGTAACTGATACAAGTTACTGAGGGGTGTGTATTAGTGGAACATAGATGCATGTGTGTATGTAGTTTTATTTCTGAACAACTAAGTAAAATAAGTAGCCTTGACTTGGAATGTTAAGGCTGTCCTCATAATGGATACAGTTTTGCCACTATGAAACACTTCCTTTTATATAAATTGGTGCATGTCTTGCCCTAAAATGTACTTTGTACATTGTTACCCAATTTATTTTACCAGTGATATTTTTAATTACTTCATCTAGACTGAAAGCATAAATTAAGCACTTTGAATATGAGTATTCATAATTAGTACAATTTACCCTAACTAGTAAATCTAAGAAAATAAAATACTCCCCAGGAATATGCTATATTTGCATAAAAGATTAATGGTTTTTCCCTCTCCAAGAATTGAGACCCAAGGAATTCCTACATAGTTAGCTTCCTTTACTTACTAACCCTTAAAAATTCCTAATTGCATTCCAGAACAATTTCACACTTTTCTGATTCTTCCTACAGTGATCTGCTGAGTTACTCAGAACACAAGGTAAAGTGAACAGGACTGCATCTACTCAGGCTAATTTTTTTCTCCAGTGGTTAGAGGTTAAGAAAACAGTTTAGAAGCCAGGCATGAGGGTGCATGCCTATAAGACTACCTCTCTGGGAGGCTAAGGCAGGAGGATCTAAAGTTTAAGTCCAACCTGGGCAACTTAGTGACCCTATGAGATCCTGTTTCAAAATTTTAAAAGGGCTGGGGATGTAGCTCCTGCAAAGGCACTAGACTCAGTTCAATACCAAATACTGCTAAACAAATAAATGTATGTACAGAAAATAAAATTACTTATTTTATGTCTGTACTAAAAATTGCCTTTTAAGAAACTGTAGCTATCTGGTAACAGTAAGTGAATACCACTAGAAAGTATTTCTAAATACAGAACAAAACAAGACTCCAAGGTTCATTTCTACTGTTCAAGAAACTTTAATAGTTTCTTCATCAGAGAAATGAAAACTGCCCAAGAGTCACTCAAAATGAAGTAACATGGATGAGGACACATGACACTATACAAGGGCTTCATTGAATATTCTTGAAGATAAAATGAATATTGGCTTCTTTACCAGTGCTGCTTCCCAGCCCCACTGCCTGTATCGTGGGTCATGAGTGAATCGCCACAGGTACCAATAGGTTTCAATTACTTCTGGACGGAGGATGTAGTATTTTTCAGCCTGCCGGACAGCTACAGCTTCCACTGCCCCATCAAACTTGAATGATTCAGGACCCAGTTTTAAAGCTGCAAAATGACAAAAGAAATCAATGAATAAAACAAACCATTTGAATTTCTATGCACAAGCTAACTCCCCTGAAAGAAGGGGGCATTAAGTAATTTTTGTGGTTTTATTTTTATTGTCCGTTTTACAAAATGAGTCAATTTAAAACATCATCTCAGCAATCAATGTGAAACCCTTTTATACCTTCAGCATACTATGAATTTCTTAGGAATATACCTTTTAACACTTTAACCTGTAAGCATGCAACATAACAAACAGCATATGAGTCCATGTTTAATGGAATGATTAATTATAATAATTATACTATATTTATATTTCAGTATGTCTGTCACGTTAAATTCTATTGTTTTAGATGTTGTTTGATACATAGTCAAAAGCTATATAACAACAAACCTAATTACCATGGGTCCTAATATGAACATTGAATCTCAAGGTTTTACTAGTTTCAGCTAAGTTTTTACATCTATAATTTTTATGGCTTGTGTCTGGATATCCCCCAAACCCTCATGCAGTAATGAGAGGGGGAGAGGCTTTCAAAGGTGGCTGAATCTAGAGTTTGTAATTGGTCCACTGTTTAGTGCTGGGATTGGCAGTGTGAGTCCTGCACCCACTCTGGGGCAGGCAGCTTGCACACAGTGTAAGGGAGGGAAAGGCTTGCTGCTCCCTTTTTCCCCTTTTGCCCCTGTTGCTTTGGTATCTGCCGCCACCATGAACTGTGGCTCCTCTGCCATGCCACTGTACCGTTGAGCCAGCTGCTTATGGACTGAAACCTTTACAAACTGAGCTAAATAAACCCTACCTCCCCTAATCTTGGGTGTCAGGTATTTTTGTCCCAGCAATGAGAGAAAAGTAACCAAGACAAAATGTGGTACCAGAAAAGTGGGTTGCTGCTGTGACTATACCTGACTATGTATAGTTAGGTTTAAGAGCCTTTGAGAAAACTTGTGGGAAGAGTTTGGAAAGGTTCAGAGATGTCACTGTCTTGGTTACTTTTCTCTCCTTGCTAGGACAAAACACTTGACACCCAAAGTGAAGCAACGACAGGTGTATTTAGCTTACAGTTTCTGGAGGTTTCAGTCCATAATCAACAGGCTCCAAGGCAGGATGGCATGGCACTGGGGCAACACTTCAAGGCAGCAGCCAGAGAAAAAAAGGGAAAGCAAGCCTCCTCTGTCCCTTCTATTGTACACAACTCCCTCTCCTTCAGAGTGGGTATAGCACTCACAAAATCTCCTTGCCTTCCTTTGTACAGGGTGAGGATATTTACAAAGTAAGAACCCTGGTTCCCTGCTGAGTCTCTCAGTTAAACTTCTAAACTTCTCAAGTTGACACAATGTATCAACCATAACAACCCAACCCTTGTCAACTTGGCAACCAGACATATGTCTTTAAATCAGCCTCCAGAAACAAAGGCAGGCTTATTCTTAACATTTAACACAGCTTAATAATCCTTAAGAACCAGCACTAAGTCTATCAACATTATATTACTTTAGAAGCATAACGTTTTATCTTTGGAACCTTGAAGACTCATGTACATCCCTTTATGTAAAAGGTTCATCTGTAAGAGTTGCCAAAGTCCTAACAGTTTCAGCATTGCTGAAAAGTTTAAGTCCCAAGTCTCCTCCAAGATGTAGGGCAAACGTTAGCTGCAAGCCCCTGTACAAATGAAAACAAAGTTAAACACTTCCAACA
>RJWT010020492.1:0-17950 GCA_004365215.1 Cuniculus paca
CCCTGTGTCCTATGCAGCCCTTGAGCTTTCCCAGAGATTCCCTGCCTCCCTCTGCTGCCTGTCCTTCCACACCTTGTCTCCTGCTACAGGCCTTGTTGTGCAGAAACTGTGCTCATGAGTCTTGTGAGAAGCCTGTCATGCCAGTTCCTATCATATTCTGCATCCTGCTGTAGGTCAGATCCTTCTTCATCCTACCCATGGGTCCCCTTCCATGCTGCAGCCTGTCTTATTGACCATGGTTAATAGTAAAAAATATAAAAGCAGTGAGTGTTTTTCAGGTCCAACTTGCAAGACATGGCTAGATGTGTGAGAAATGCTATTTCACACAATTCTCATGATAGGAATAAGGTTGGAGGCTCAGAGAGGTTAAGTTACTTTCTCAGTGCCACATGATTCATTTGAGCTGAAGATGAGATTTGAAAATGGGTCAGGCCCATGCTCTTTCAGCTCTTTCCAGCCACCAGTTCCAGACAGGGACTGCCACAGAGTAAGCAGCTGGCAATTACATAGTGGATGGGAGGGTGAGCATGAAGAGCTCACTTTCTTGGTTTGTTAAAATTCAAAAGGCTCTCTCTTACAGTTCCAAGACCTGGTTGAAAAGGAATGACAGGATCACTCAGTGTCTTGGATCGTTATTAGACTTTCCATGTTTTGGGATAGATAATAAGACTATTATCTCTGCTGCATAACACACAGGTCTCTTTCTCACTCTGTGAAAGCAGCTTGATGCAAAATGTCTGGGTGGGAGCACCTGTAAATGAGGCACCTGCCCTGAGGAGGACACAGTTGGTTCTTAGATGGCCAAAAAATGCATCAGGATTTCACTCTTGGCCCCTTCAGGCCTCTGGGGGTTGTTAGGTGCTGGGACTGAGGTCTTGTGGGTTCAGCACAGTTTTATCATCCTAAATTCCTTCACACTACCCTAATTATGTGCATAAAATAAAATTTAACCAAGAAGGAGTGAGAAAGGACAAAATCTTTGACTCCAATATACCCTCAAAAAGGCTGAAGTGACCATGCTTGAGGACCTAATCAGCAGCAAAAGTCCGGGGGGGGGAATCCAAGCACAGAGATGATGCTGAAAATTATAGCCTATAGTCCTCAGGGAGAACTCTTCGTCACTCAGACATCTGATGCCATGTGACCAGGTCAGCTTAGGTCAACAGAGTTCCCTGAGATTGGCTTCTGCATTAGAAGAGCACATATTTATAGCTCAAGAAGGATCTTTGAGCCTTGGGGTCCCTGAAACCTCATAAGCAGGCAGTAAGGACTTCCAGATAGGAGACATTGGCTGTACCTTTTCTGGCACTGCTTTTCTGAGTCATGGGGCCCTGTCCTTGCTAGGTCTTGGTCTTCTCAAGCCTAGAGTCATCTTGATTCTGTGGGAAACGCAGCAGAAGCCTCACCCCTCCTGTAGGTGGGGCCTACAATTCCAGATAACTTTGCCAGCCCAGGTAGCCATGGTGACTGTGACCATCCCCTCATGTACTGCTTTCCTAACTTCAGGCCCACCACACAACTCTAGGATTCTGCCCTAGTTTCCTGTTCAGATCATTGGTTCCCACCTGGAACTGGGATACTCTGGAACCTCAGCAAACTTGACTGGCTTCTTGAACACCCTGCCAGCCCAAATTCCATGCCAGTCACCCCAGCTGCTTGGGACCCTAGTCAGGCAAGCCACTCATTATTAATAAAAGTCAGTAATATTATTTGCTTAAAATGATGGTAAATCATTTGATCCTTATGATAAATATTAAGCCTAGTGTTTAGAGGATGACTTCTGGAACCAGACCACTTAGGCTCAAAATCCTGGCTCTACCATTTATTTTGTGACTTTGAGCAATTGTGTCAACTACTCAGTGCCCCAGTTTCTATCTGTAAAATAAGGAAAAATAGCAGTACCTCCCTCACAGAATTGTTTATGGAGGCTAAACGAGTTAATATTTGCAAAGTGCTCGGGGAAAATACATGACATACAATTAGTGCTACATTGTTATCAGATGGTCCTAGTAACAGTTAAAATAATATTCACCAACATTTGCTGAGCCTCTGCAAGGCGACAGGAACACAGGCGCAGCAGCCACCCAAGGGGCAGGTTCTCTTGTTACCCGCTGGTTTCACATGAACACAGAGGATTAGGGAGGTTAAGAATGCCATCCAGGGTCAGCCTGCTGGGAAGTAATGGGCCCAGGATCAAACCCAGACTCTCTGACCCCAAAGCCAGTGTTTCCTCCCTCCCCCACCAGAACAAGGGATTGAACCCAGAGCCTCATGTATACCAGGCAAATACTCTCCCACTGAATTACATTCCCAGTCATTTTTAATTTTCAATATATTTACTTATTTACTTATTTGGGGGGCAAAGTCTCACTAAGTTATCCAGACTTGGTTTGAACTTGTGATCCTCCTGCGTCAGCCTCCCAAGTAGCTGGGATTATAGGTGTGCACCACCACACCCCTGGTGAGCCAGTACTTCCTTAACATTCATCAAAGACTTTCTGAGCCCTGTCCGGTATTCTGGTCACTCCTCCTTGGATCTCTAGGTAGAAAAGGACTTTCCAGATAGAAGTATGTTCAAGGTAATGGAGTTTTACATAGACATAGGCAAGACCAACACAAACACATTTTGATCTTGTCCTCCCAAGTGAAACTTGACCTCCAGGGCAGTAAGCAAGGTTTTATCTTTCTCTGCTGCCCCTTATTACCATTAAGGGCCTAAAGTCACCATTCGGCCCCTGCAAATCCTGACCTGCCGATCCTCCCACCCCCTGCACCAGATGTCATCACCCTGAGATGTTAAAGGTGAATCCATCAACATCTTGTATGTAGCTGCTCATTCTACCCAAAGTAAAGCCCTGGGCTTAGCTTGAGAAGAGTCCAGACTCAGCTAAGGCAATGGTGGCTTCGCATCCCAGCCTAATCTTTCCCTTCCACCCCAGAGACCCTGTAGGAAAGAGCACAGGCTGTCTGATGGGGTGGGGACTGAGTGCAGTCTCACAAATGCAGCGAGAGAATGCTATGTTGAGCACAAGGTTGACTCAGGGAGCAGGGCAGAGACGCATGCAGTGGAGACCTGAGTCTCTCTGACCTACAATCCACCTTTTAATTTTCTTTTTCAATTCAAGACAACAAGAGAGAATATTCATAAATACACATATTGATCTATAGAATGAAATATTATCAAGTCAATAATGCTACTCATGCAGATTTATTTTTAAATGTTAGACAGAAGAGAAGGTGGTAGAGTTGACAGAATCACTCTGAGAAGACAGTGATAGAAAAGGAAGACCCTCTGTTCTCCTGGGGGCTGCAATCTGCTGTTCATTAAATAAACCACACCTAGCAGCACTTTGTCGCTGCTGTGAGTGCCCACGAAGGAAGGGGCTTGGATAGAGCCAGAGGAGCTTCCTTAGCCTGGGGCTCAGGGCTTCTCTGGGGAGCTGGTGTTTAAGCAGAGGACTGAAGGATGAGCTTGGGTTGGACAGGCAAAGAGGCGAGGAAACAACTTCCCAAGCAGAGAGAACAGCATGCAGGGCCTTGAAAAGGGAGGAAATATGAGCCATTTGAGGAACAGTAAGGAAGCCACCATGGTCCATGTATAGAGGTCAGTGGGAAGCTGGATGAAATGGCAACATCCGCAGCCCCAGACTCAGGTTCTGGAAGGAACTCTGTGAGGCACACGGGCACACTGAGAACTCAGGTTTTATCTTCAATAGGAAGCAATCAAAAGATTTTAAGCAGGGGAGATGATCCAATTTGCATTCATAAAACATCCCTCTGGCTTCTGGTGGCAAAGGGATTAAAAATAGAAGATGTGGAAGACCAGGTAGAAGGGAACTACCGAAGTCCAGGTGAGAGAGTATGGTGGTTTGAATGAGCACTGTGGACCTAGGGAGGGAGAAAATTCGACTGACTTGAGGTGTGTTTGGAGGTAGGACTCATAGAACTTGGTGACTGCTTAATCACAGAGATAGTGACATGCAGAAAGGTAGTGGCAAGCCTGGGGCCAAGGGTTCTAGTGAAAGTAATTAGTAGACACAGGGGCCTTTTTTGTGATTGAGCATGTTGGAAAATAGCTATAACGATAATAATAAGGCAAGTACCAACAGCCTACCTGGAAATGGATAAAGGACAGAGAGTATGAATTCCCAAAAGAGGAGATGAAATTACTAAGAAATGTTAAAAAATACATTTATATGTCAGAGATGCAGATTAAAATAACAAGGCATCTTTTCTCTATTATATGGGTAGAGCAAAAAAGCACACAATGCCTAAAGCAAAAGGAGTCGGCATGTTCATTACTTCTGGTACAAATTTAGAAATGATACAATCTTTTGTGGATGGTAGTTGTGGATTGTTAAAAATACTCAGCAATACAGTCTAAGTACATACAAGGAGTGATCAAAATATATGGTGAATGTTTAAATTTTTAAAAAATTTATTATAGTAGGAAAGAACATTGCCATTAATCACCCTCCAAATATGCCTCCTCTCCTTCAACATAGTCAACCCATCATTTTTGCCACTTTCTGAAACAATTCAAATCCTCTTCAATGAATGACTTTAGAAGATATGATTCTAAAAAATACAGTGAATATTCCTACAAAGTGCCATCCAAAAGAAAGGCAAGCTTACTCCTAAAAACATTATAGTGTGTCCTCATCCACTTCACTCCTTGTATGTAGCACTCTGTGACTTCCGATTGTTTCCCTAAGTGAAAATATTTTGAATTGATTTAGAATGTCAAAGAAACCATGATAGCACAGCTAAAGACATTGTGAAAGAAGACTTCCAGAACTGCTTCTGAAATGGCAAGAATGATGAGATGTGTGTTCACAGCAAGCGGTAGTATTTTAAAGGGCATTAATGGCCATGTAATAAATTCTTTTTATTTAAATGCACACTATATTTTTCAATCATACTTCATGATCGAATAAGCATGGAAGGAATAGATACAAAAATATTAAAATCTTTACACTAATGAAAACTTGAGAATAACCTATATATTCATTAGTAGTGGGAGACTCATTATATCTATATCCATATAACCATTTAAAGCGTGTCATTTTACTAAATTAAAAAATAGATTAAAAGTAGTGTGCATATAATGATCCTATTTTGTAAAGTATCTGAATATGTATTATGTGACTGTGTGAGTATTCTTATAAAAGGTCTAGAAGGAAATGTAGTTGAAATGATGTTGCTAGTGGTGAGTTGTAATTGTATTTAGCGTATTCAAGTAAATAGAAAAATGTTAAATATTTTAAAAAGAAAATGATACCTAACTGCAGTGTGACTGTAATAAGTATGTGGGTGATTCTGACTCAGACAGGTGTGAGAAGGACTCAAGATAGAGGTGTCATTGGATTGGGAGTGGGAATCAGGGTTCTGTTTTCCTGTTTCTGCCTAGCTTTGTAGTCTGTGTTCAGTGCAGAAATGAAGAACTATATATGAAGGAGGTCTAGACCACTTCTACAGGCTGTTCAGCCTGTTTGCTCTCTGGTCATAAAAAATTCATGCCAATTAATTTTAAACCAGAGGACAGGAAGCAGAAGCTTAGAGCTTTAGAAAGACCGCTGTACAACAACTACAATCAGAGTTCAGCACGGTCACTTTGCCACTTTCTCATTCTTCCCTGACAGTTGGGATTTTGTCCTCATTTGCCGTGGCAATGGTGTACCTAGGTATTATGTTTCCAGGTCTTTCTATTTCCTTGGTTACTATCTTGAATCTGTGAATAAAGAATCACTTTCACTTCACGTTTTTCTAAACTTGGTTTTAGAAATTCTGCAGCTTTTTTCCAAAATGCCCTTTTGGGAACTTAAATAGGTATTGATAAAATCTACTCATTCTGTGGAAAAGCTGACAATGTAGCAAAACAGGATAACCCCGTCTCAATTTCAAAATAGAATCTAATTAGCATCCAGATGCCAAAGAACTGCATATTTGGGGTCTGAGGAGAGGCTGGGGGGAATCAGCACACATAGAGAGCACTGGCTTAGAGATGGCGAGTCCAGGTTCCTTCAGTTCCTTGTTTGGTGATCTCAAGTAACGCTTTGATGTACAATCAAGTGTCAAATGTTTTTGTTTTTTCAGCTTTGAAATATGACAGCCTTAGGTTCTGAGATGCAACATAATGGGGGGCCTTCTAGCAACCTCCCCAAAGTGCAGTGAAGGAATTGGGGTAGTATATGGATGAGCATTTTAAATTTCAAAAGTTGTTTATTTTAATGAGTTTTATAAACTCATCTATAGATGCAGCATCTTAAACCTGTGGCCTTATAGATATTCGTATGTAGAATGGTCATAAGTACAAACTCCTTCAGCAATTATAAAATCCATCTAATAAAGTTGTCTTTCAATAGGCCATACAGAGAAAAGACACAAAAAGCCGCAGAAAATCTTTTTAAAATGAAGCTAAAAAAAAAAAGTGAATAGATTAGGGAAATTTGAGGTAATAGAAGCAACACATGGATATAGCAAAAATTGGTACCCAAATTTCTGTAGCAGGCCTTTGATGGATCACCAAGCTTTGCCAAACCAATTTTCTCCCAGAATGGTCAGGAGGCTCATGAGATAATACCCATAGATATTATCAGCTCAGTAGCTGCCACATAGTAGGGTCTCAGATACATGCGTTTTCTTTCCTTTTCCTCAGCCTTTTCTTTTTGAATTAATGGGGATATCTGTGATTGACTGGCCGTTTCCTTATTTACTGGAAGAGGCAATAGATCCCGACTGGGAAAAGATCAGAACAAGGGCTAAAGTTGCCTGTTACTCACTCCACTGAACTCAGTGGTGCCTGACCGAGACCTGCAGACAGACCTGAAAAGTGATCCAGGGAACTGGCAAATAAAATAAATGAATCTCAAAAAGGGGGGAGAATGATATAATGTAACAAGGGCTAAAGTCCTGGACTAAGGCTAAGAGAGGGAGAACCATGATCTGCTGTGTACTTATGAATTTACATACCTTAATAGCTAGCTGTACCCTGCTCTGAAAAAAAAAATGGTAAATTCTGTGTTTAGAAGGAAAAATATTGGAAAATACCCCAAAATGTTCAAAGT
The DNA here is from genome assembly GCA_004365215.1 of Cuniculus paca. NCBI lineage: Eukaryota > Metazoa > Chordata > Mammalia > Rodentia > Cuniculidae > Cuniculus > Cuniculus paca. The sequence goes on from RJWT010020492.1 coordinate 7,068, forward strand.
GAACACGTTGATGTCATGGTACTTGTCTTCGCTCTTTTCTTCTTGCTAGCTTTTTTCGTATGTTGACATCTATGAAAAGTAAAAATAAGCGCCAAAATGATTAGAAGGTTGAGTTTTCTGTACTGAGAGTTGGGTACAACTGTCTTCCATGCTTGACACATAACTGTTAATAATCATGCTTAATTTTTTATGGTCACACTTTATTTTCTAAATAGTTCCCTTGCAACCCTGACCATTAACAATTTCCTCAGTTACATGGGATCATAGTTGGTGGCCAACATAAGACATAAAACTGGTGATGTGTTTTAGTCCAGAGGAATCAGGAGATTGATTGTGATTGTCTTCTTGTTTTGCAGATGGAAAAACTGAGAATCAGAGAGGGCTAGTGATCTCTGGGATACTCAGTCAGTAGGTAAGTAATGCTGAAAGTGAGCCTGAAACAAGACACAGTTCTAAGCCCCATGACCTAACCTCTGCCAGACTCACCGGCCCCAGTTAGTGACTTCTCTGTTTTGCACAATTCAAGTAAAGAAATGCGAGGAGCCAGTTTGAGGCATTTGGTGTTATTTAAACTGTGGTTTCTGTTTGTTCCCACCCTTGAATTGGAATGTTTAACAAGTGAGTTAGTGGACAGTTTGTAGGCATTGCCTGACCTGTGTTAGACATTAAAACCTGGCCCATGCTGCAGCAGGTATGACACTCATTCACCGTCCTTCAGTGGACCCAACTGCTTGGCGCATCTAGAACACAAAGCACTCACCTGGAGTCAGGATACTTGGGCACAGGGCCCATAGTGACTTACCTGCTCTTTGACTTCAGGCAAACCACTTCACCCATGGGTTTACTCACTCTGTGTTCATTCTTTCAAACTGTTTTCCCCAGAATATTTGATAGTAGGCTCTGTGCTAGGCACTGGGGATGACAAGCTGAATAAAACAGAGGCTGTACCCTTGAGGAGTTTGCAGCCCAATTTATGAGCTCCTCCACTCTTCATTATTGTCTCATAAGAATTTCTTGTATCTGGAGTTTGTGGTTGGGAGGAGCTCATAACTGCTAGCTCCAAATCTGCCGTTTCCAAACACAGTGAACTGTTCCACCTGATGGTTTTAGCATGTGTGCGGGCATTTTTGAATCCTACCCTCCAGCAGTGAGTGTAATGTTGGGGAGATAGGTATTTGGATGGAGGCCACACAGATGTAGGATCCTACAAGCGTTTCTTCCAGGGTCTAGCTGATTGCTGCAGAAAGCTGTGCCTTTTCCTGCCTGCGAGAGAAGGCAGCCACGGGCAAACCAAGAACCAGAGGGAAACCTGCCAGGGGCCAAGGCTGTCTCCTCCAAGTGGCTGGGATTTAGCATATCAGAGAGAATCTTCCATGGGCCGGGGGACACAGCCCCCCTCTTCTTGTACAGTGACCCTGCTGAAGGCTGCCGCTTCCCACCAAAGTTTAATGATGCTGGACTACAAAGCAAGCTGGTAGCTTCTGCCTTTGTTGAACTGCCTTGCCTCAGGCATGGTGAAGTAGAGAGTGATAGGGATTAGAGATTGAGCTGTTTGTTTACATGGAGAACAACTCCTTGCCAATGGAGCTCTTGTGTTCCCTCAAAGTCTGGAATTTCAAAGGGTGCATGAATAACCTCTGGGACAAGCCCTAGTTTTCTGTTTTACAGTATGTGTGTGTGGTGAATGGCAGTCATTCTTAATGTACATGTACCGACTCATGTGTGTGTGTGATATACAGGATGTGCAGGATTTGTGTGGAATGTGATGGGGTGTGAGGTTCGTGAAGAATCTCTGAGTGTGCATGCACATGCATGTGTGCAATCCCTGGGAAGCAATTCTTATGAAGAAAGAAAACAGTTCCGGTGATATTTTTCAAGAGGACCCCAAAATGAGTTTTTAATAAGCCTCATTAAACTCTTTGATGACAAGGAGGGGTCAGCAGTTCCTTGATCCTGGCTGGGACACTTGGTTCTCCCTTTCCCTCTTATTCGGGCTCAGATAAAGATACTATTTATATTATTCTCTCTGAGGCTCATCTCCCTTCCTGCCCTCACAGCCCCCACTCCCATCCCAGTGCTGCGCGATCTGTCCATCTGGATGTCCAAGTGGACAGGCTGGTGTCAGGACTCACAGATGATAGCTGTTGTGCACCTGCAACCTGAGCGCCCTGCGTCTTGTGTTGTGCCGGCAGGAAACTTTAGGTCTTTGTTCAGGAGGTACTCTGAGCTGGGAATTCTGGGGCTCCTTCATTTCCCTGGGGGTCACGTAGGACTGCAGATGCCCAGCAAACCCTTTCCTTCATGGGTTGAGTTTCCCCCTTGTCTGACACGAGAGGAGGTGAAGCCCAGTTGAAAGGCAGGTTTCACCTTAGACTGCAAGCTTGATGTCAGGTCTCCTGAGCACAGCTGGTTCCCAGAGTGATTATCTTTCCTGAGCTGAGAGCCAGGTGCTCTGTGACAGGAAGCAAGGCAGGCTTAGCAACAGACTTATCAGGCTGCGCGACAGGAATGTTCTTTCATGTAGACGGAGGTGGGCTTGTGCAGTTCTGTTCCTACCTATGCACTGACTCAGTTTTGGGGCTGATGTGTTCTGATTTGTTTGGTTCTGTTGCAGAGGTAATGCACTCCCTCAGGTGTGGAATTCTGTCTGCTTTGTTCCTGTTCCTCCCCACAGCAGTCTGAAAGGCCTGAGTATGTAGGAGAAACAGCCACTGTTTGTGGTCTACTTAGAAGCCACTGGATCCAGGCGTCTGACTGTCCTTCTGGGGCACCCATGCCTTGTATAACACACTGGGCCTGCATTTGAGTCTACTATGGCCTTTATTGAACTAGTCTACTTGATGTCTTTACACAGATTGCTGCAAACTGTTGTTGAAGCAGTATCTAGCAAAAGGCTGCTTAGTCAAAGATAGGCAGAAAAAAACTAACCTGTATTCCATGGCCATGCCACGTGTCTGGAATGGCTGCATCTGCCCAGGAGAAGAGGTGTCTTCCCCAAATTCACAGAGGCGATAAAGGGACTAGCAGTGGCCCTGTCTCTTTTGGCCTCAGTTTCTTAACATTCTAGTTAATAGGGTGTAGGAGGGATTAGCAATAATCGTTAAGGTATACCTGACAGATATGTAATTGCTGTCATTAGTAGTTACAGTACTAGTAATAATGAGGTCAGCTAATGATAATGCATATTTATGTAGTACTTTAGATTTCTCTAAACTTTTTTACATTTGATTCTTTCAGTAGCCCTGCACTTAAGAGCAGTACTAGGATGACACTCCTGATTGGAGATAAGGAAACTGGGACAAAGAGAAATGTGATGTGACTTGTCCTCAGTTAACCCCTGAAGATGTGGCCTGGAGCCAGCATAAGCCATCCTGGCCATGATGTAGGGGTGGGAGATGTAGGCTTGGGAATGCCTGGGAGAACTCAAAGCACGAGCTTCTCCTGGAGCACATATCTTTCTCCCTGTACCCTGGTCCCCATCATCCACTGTGGTCCAGGAGGGCCCACACTATTTGGAACATTCTGCCTGGTTCTTGCCAACTCCATCTGAATGGCTAGACTCTGGTCTTTGTGACGACAGTCACTGACTCAGATTTAACTTCTAATCAAGAAAGTCTCTGGGCCTCCCCGTAGGGGAATCTGTTGCCTGCCCTTGTTCCTCCAAAACAGTCCAACAGAAAACAGCCACCAGCAACAGCCTTCCACATACCCTCAGTCACTGTTTCACAGGCCGATTCAACGTTTCTGGCCAATAATCATTTATTAAGTACCTACTATGTGCATAGCACTCTGGTGGCATATTACATATTTTTTCAAACCTATGTTTTTTTTTAAAATGAAATAACTAAGTGTCAAAGAAGTAATTAACATGCCCAAGATCACATAATTATTTAGTGATAATGCTGAGATTTGAAACCAGGTATCTGGACTAGAAAGGTTATATACTTGGCTTGTATAAAGTACATAGTGCACAATAACTAGGAAAAATGGTTATCATTGATTAACAGTACTTATCATTGGTTATCATCAATTAGGGGTAGTTTTTTTTAAAGAAAATTAATCATTAGTAAAGCACCATACTGCATCCTAACTGTTGGTTTTTCTGTACTCCTCTCCCACTGGACTGGGAAGTTCTAGATGGTAAAAAATGAAAGCCCCATCCTCTAACAGGGCACATAGAGTTTGCAGCAACTTGTTGATGATTAGTACTAAATTATTAACAATATTAGTAATGAGCCAATCACTATGGATGTACTGGGATAGTGTTAAGTGCTTTCTCCATCCAGTCCTGTGTTGCTTGACCATAGGATAAGTTCTGAGACCTGTGAGGTTAGGCAGTTTCGTCACCGTGTGAACCTCATAACATGTGCTTGCATAAGCCTAGATGGTGTAGGTCGATCACTTGACGTTGCTTCCCTTTTTTTTTTTGGAAGCGAGTCTTACTCTACTGCCCAGGCCTCAAACTCTTGGGCTCAAGTGATCCTGCCTCAAACCCCAAAGTGCCTGAGATTACAGGTATACCATTGTGCCGAGCTCTCAGCATGACTTCTCAGCACAATCAAGAGATTCACACAGTAAACACATTGTGGGTAAAGCGGCTGCCCACGTGATGTAGCATACTGTTTTACAGTAAACCTTTTTTAGTAAGTAGGAGTACACTTCAAAATCATGATAAGAGGCATAGCATAGTAAATACACAAACCAGCAATGCAGTCATTTATTGTCAATATCAAGCATTATGCACTATTTATAATTATATGTGCTAGACTTTTATGACTGGCAGCATAGGAGATTCATCTACACCAACATTGCCATAAACACGTGAGTAATGCATTGAGCTATAATGTGATGATAACTAGGTCACTAGGCAATAAGAAGTTTTCGCTCCATTAACATCCGTTTTCTTCTTCTTCCTCTTTTCATAAGTATATGTTTGCAGTAAATACATAGTAAATACATCCATCATAGGGAATCAGTATGCATACATATGGGACTCCTGCTATATATGCTATCAGTAACCAAAACTTCCTCAAAGGATGCATGACTGTAGTATTTTATTTAATTTTCATACTGTTATTATCATCATGTTGCACTAAAAAGGCTTGAAGCGTTTCAATCACTTTTCCTGGTGGCATACTTGGGGAATGGCATAACTGGAAGGGAACCCAGATTGGCTGATGTGAGAGTTGGTGTTCGATGAATGTCTTGTCTCACTCAGATGCTCTGGGATCCCCAGGTGTTGCCAGTTATTCCACAGCCACAGCCGATGTCATTGCTCCTTCGGTGAATTCCTGTGAAGCTGTCATTCAAATTCAGTGCCTGCTATTCTAACAGTGTCCATGTAGAAGGGACGAAGCTGGTGGAAAATGGGAAGGCACAGTGATGTGTGAAAGATATTGTGAAAAGCCACTGATAAAATTAGCAAGAAAGGGTGGCTTTCATGGAGGGTAGATGTAATTTGTAGGATACAAGAGAAAGTGAGGTCAATGTCAAGGGCACAATTTCCTGAGATCCACTGGAAAACAGTGGAAAAGTGTTTGAGTAGCATTCTCGGGGGTATTTCTTGGACTTGGCAAACCCACTCCAGTGAGCTTACTGCTGGATGAGGCCAGGTGAAAGGAAAGGAAAGATTCTGGTGTCTTGCTTTCCACAGAGGGCCTTTCCTTCTAGTACCTTTGCACAAGATATCACAGACCAGTGACTTGTTTCATCATGTGGAGCTTCATCTTATGCAAGTCAAAGAAATGGTACTCCAATTTCATTGCTTCAAGATAATTGACCCCTTGTGGATTTATCCAAAAGGTAGCAGGAGCATGTGCTTTTTGTGAAAGTTAAACAGCAGGGAGTTAGATTTGAGTTGAGAAAGAGCATGACGTGGAGTGGCTCTAGGGTCTGCCTGGACAGGACAAGGATTCCACCGTGATGAAATTCCCATGAGGAGCAGAGTTCACAGTGCATGAATCCAGGTATCCTCTGAGTCCTATGGGGAAGGAGTGCTGCTGCCTTCATCTATAAATTCTAGGGCATGAGCACCTGCCTTGGGAGGCCCCAAAGGGAAAGCGGAGCAGAATGATTACATGATGGCATATCAGCAAAATATCCTCATGGATATGTTTTCTAATAGAATCAGGGCTTTACTCTTTTGGAGGCTGGCCCTGTGCACCAAAGGGAGTGACAGTCCTGAGTCTTGAAGCTGTTCCTTGAAGGCATTTACACTTTCCTGCACAGCAGAAGGTTTTCAATCATGTTTGCAGAGCCAGGAGGGTTGGGGAACCCTCCCCAGGACTATCATATGACATAAGCAGGCAATTCTCTGTTGACTCGTGGGCCCCAGCCTCATGGATCGTCTCCTCTCAGTTTGCATATTGAGCTACCCTGTGGCCAAGGCAAATGTTTGACTGCAGTGTACCCACATGGTCACACTGTTTGTTTCCAGCTGACATTCATCCTGTTGGTACAGTGTCTGTTTTGACTGGTTACTTCCTGTTTACATCAGTTGTTAAATATTTTGAATTTTATTCCTGCTTTCAAGTCTTCCTTTGTGAAGCCAGAGGCACTGTCCTACCACACAGCTGCATTCCCATGCCAACCCATCATGACAGTGCCCAACCTTCAAGACACAGATGGACAGAACTAAAATTGTTGAGAAGTATTTGCTGTGCTTCCCCATGCACTCCAGGACCACACAATCTGCATGGTCATGTGATTTGCCTTTCCTCTCAAAGCAAAAGCTCCAGTTTTGCTGCAATGGTCAGTCTGGGAGCTGGAGTTTGTCCTTTCTGCCCTTCCTTTGCATGTCTCTTTAGTGAGCAGGTTACTCCGCGCTTAGCTCCTGTTAGTAGATATGACTGCAGATTCTCTCTTCCCATGTCATTATGAGCAAACAGCTCTCATCCACCAGAGCAGGATGTGCCAGCTTCTCCACCAGAATTCCTCATGAGCATCTCCCCCACACATACTTTTAATTTAAATAATAATAATAATGATATGCAAAAGGAATGGCAGAAGAACTAATATAAAAGAGATCACATGCACTTGGGACTCAGGCTCAGGTGGACTGGGATTTGTATCCAGGCTGTGCTCCTCATTAAGCTGTTTGGCTCTAGGGAAATGGCTCAGTCTCTTGGCTTTGGTTTCCTGATCTGTAAAACATGAATGATTATTAAAATGGCATTTAGCATTTACTATGTGCTTAGCAGAATTTCATGCACTTAGATGACAATCCTCTCTAAAGTTGGTAGCATTGTTGTCTCCTCATCCTGCAGAAGAAGAAATTGAGACACAGAATGACTGAGTGACTTTTCCAACGTCATACAGCTGAATGGCAGATCTAGGTCTCCAACCAGATGGTGTGGCTGCAAACCTCTGTGCTTCTCCAGCTGTGTCTCCATGCTGTGTGAGAACTGAAGAATTCCCCAGCAATGTGCCTGAGGCGGTGGCTGGAGCTGAGCATGCTCTCCCCATAGGCTGGTTCTCTGCTCTTATTCTAGGCCTAACAGAAAGAGAAAAACCTTCCATTCACTGAGTGCTTACTCTGTGGTGGGGACAGTATGATGTGCTCTGCATTCATCATTTCATGTAAGCAGCACAAGCTTCCTTTTTCAGTATTGTGCCAGTTATGCAAGTGAGGGAACAACAGGATAAGCAGACTTCTAAGTAGTGAGCTCTCATCAATGAGATGATCCAAACAGGAACACAAGGACCACTTGCCCAGGCTATAATTGAATTGTTAGATCATCTCCTGGATTCTGTAATGCTCTGCAGTGCTTAGTGAAAGATCTGAACAACACCAGGATCACAGGGACCCACAACAGTACAAAAGGAAGAGTCGAGGTAATCCCTTGAGCTGATTCTGGTGTTTCAGTGTTCTCTAGAAATCCTATGCTGACCCCTGAAAGAGAGACAGAGGCTGGTTGTGCAGTTTCTGCCTGTGGTTGCACTCTGTATGATTGGGAGCTCAGAAACCCAAATTGTAGTCTGGCTTCACCGATAGGTTTGCTGTGTGATTTTGCGAACACTTTAACCTCTCTGTAGCTTTTGTTCAAAAGAAATAATAACTTTAAAGATTGCTGTGTCTACAATATATACATATACTGTAAATTGACAGTATCTTGCCAGTGAGAGTCATTAGCATACATGGTTCCCCTTCATGCTAATTTTTTGGATCTGTAATGATTCCATAAAATGACTTGTGGATAAATGCTGTCTCTTAGCAGCTGGAAGAAGGAGTGGCTGAGAATGAGAGGAGTTGGGGGCATGTGTGAGTTACTTTTCTGATTGCTGGGACAAAATACCTTAATACCCTAAGTGAAAGGGGGAAAGGTTTATTTAGCTCACAGTTTGTAGAGGTTTTAGTCTGCAATTGGCTAGCTCCAAGGCAGGGAGGCATATGGCAGAGAACAGTTCATGGCACCTACAAGGCACCAAAAGCAACAAGGGAGAGGAAACAAGACTCTTTCTGTCCCTTATATTGTATTCAGGCTACCCACCCTAGGGCACGTGTAGCGCTAACACTCTTAATCTTAGCCAGAACTATGCCAAACCAATATGTGAACTGATTTAGTAATCACACACCCTTAACCTCAGCATCACACACTCTAGATTCAGCCACCTCTGAAAAAGCCCCACCTGTGACTGCGTGAGGATTTGGGAGGACATCTAGACACAAGCCATACCAGGGCAAGATTAGAAGGAGGAAGTTGAGTGGCAGAACAGTCAGAATGCTGCTCCAGCTGTCCCCACTAGAGTTCTTAAGGTAGGATGGTCCTTCAGGCATCACACAGCAAGTCAGGGGCATCTGGCCTCAATGCCCACTGCAGTGACAAGTATGGAATGCTCAGAGATGACAGTTTTCTTGGGCTAAGGGCCATTTCTGGAGAGGGACTCAATTGAGAGCTGTCAGCACACAGGAACTGTCATCTCAGCTGGCAGGCCTGAGTCCCAGAGGGAGCACCTGAGTGTCACATGGTCCCACCCACTGGACATGGCCCATAGGCTCCCATTCTTTCCTTCTACTCCATGCAGGCTCTTCAAAAACAGCTCTTTGCCACCACATTCAGATAGAGTCTAGAAAGTTTTTCAAATGCAATACTTTATTTTTTTTTAAAGTTATATCAATCAGCTGGAATTCACTCCTGAAAAGGAACCTATTTGCTACTTATGCCCTCTCCATCTATAGGAGATACTTATTGATGGTGTTATAATAAGTCTTCATTGTTATGATTGAGCTTTCAAGATCAAACCATTGACAGACTCTAGATAATTTGCCATGTGTCTACTAGAAAATGTGATTTTCTTGTATTTTTTTTTCTTATGCATTCTGACCACTGTCCATATGTGCACTGATTAGTTTTCCTCTTGGCCTATTAAATGCAGTTTTTCCCAATTCACTTCTTCATCCTCTCCTTTTTTTTTCATTCTACACTTTCTTGTCATCTCACCCATTCTTATGTCAGCCATCACCGATGCCCTGATAAATCTGTCCATCTGATCAACCTCTGCAGCCTGCCTAATGACATGCCATGTTCATTTCAGCCAGTTGAGAAACCTGAACTCAGAGAAGTTTCCGTGGTTTTTGAAGATGAGACATCATGCAGAAGACCAAGCCAGATTTGATCTTAAATTGATGGCTCCCTAAGTCTGTGATTTTTCTTCATTTCCTTTGGAATATCTGTTGGGGTGATCTTTTTATGGTCCTTCTTACTGAGCCTTGCCTGGCTGAGAATTCTACAAACTTCAGCTGTGAGCCCAACAGGTCATGTGATCTTTGCAGTATGATGGGAGCCATGTCCTATACCCACCATACCACATGTGGATCAGAAACCCTTCTGATGCTACCACACACAGGGCAGTGTAGAGTTGTAAATAACCCCAGCTCCTGGGCCAACAGCTGTCTGTTTCATCTGGTTCTGGAGGTACTCCAAGGGTGAGCAGTCCTTAGGATCACAGACTTGCTGTCAGGGCAAACAGGTGGGTATCAACACTGAAACCAAGCAATGGACTGTTTAAGGCTCTTGATGAATGAGACTGTGATCTGTCCAGGTGGCCAGCTGCCACAGGCTTGGCAGCATCACTAGGGATCCACTAGGGTCTCTGAATAGATGCCTGTGCTCTGGCCTGTTATGTTCTTCCTTCAAGAAAGATGAATTTGGTAGTGGAAAGTCTTTTGCTTTTAGTTGAAGACAGGTTCCTTCAAAACCAAAGTTCAATTAGGCTGCTGTCTAGAAGGGCCCACTGAAGCCCTGGTTCCATGCCAGATATTAAGCTGAGCTCTTGGGGATATAAACATAAAACCAGTGCCCCATCCCTTGAGTCAGTGTTGTTTTGTTTGTAGTGGTTTAAATTGCAGACATGGGCCCCCACATCTCTATGATATTGTGGGACTTCTGAATTCTTATTGTCAGTTGTGGCTTTTGCCCTCTGCCTTTGATACCATGACTTCCCTGCATAGGAGAGAATTTAGAATCCTCATGGTGAGTAAACAGAAAAGTACTTAGAATCTTTACTCCATTCTCTGCTACAGATTTTCTGTCTGACCTTGGATAGGTCATTTGACCACCCTAATTCCCAGGGTTACCTCAGTGTCACTATCAAAAGGTTCATTGTAATGTCTCAAGCACCCAGCAGTATAATACTGGTGCTATATAAATGAAGTCATCACACACACACACACACACACACACACACACACACACACAACATCCTGCAGCAGCTCATGACTTAGTGAGACTGACTGACCACTGAAGAAGTATTTCCTAGGCATTAATGATCTTCAAAATGTGAATACTTTGTCAAGGAATGCATTAGATCATTATTGAACTACTTGACCAAATGGGTCCTGGGGTTTCCATCTGTCATGTTTTTTCACAGGACCCCAAGGATGA
>RJWT010020493.1:0-17952 GCA_004365215.1 Cuniculus paca
TATCCAAGGTTCCTTTTTAAGTTGTGTCTATCTTGGATGTGCCCAAATGAAAGTAATTCCAAATGTACACAAGGAAGATGCTGGGATACTTTTTTATATTCCTGCACTTTGGTTTTCAATGTTATAGTGAATAATAATGAAAACATTGTACATTGTAAAAGTACCACATACATATTTCGAAATGATTTAAAATTTATTTATTGTAATAGGTTACAGTATATATGTATTAAGCATGTCTGTACACACTTGCATGTACACAGTCTAGATACCTATAGGTAATGTGTTGATGTAAAGACAACTATGAAAATACATGTCAAAATATGTATCTAATCTGTATACATCCAAGCTGACAGACGGTATAAGCTTTAGGCAAATTTATTATGCTATGTGAAATGCCTGTCACTAAAAATGGAGCCACGTGAAAGACTTCTGTGGAACGAACAAGCCTGTAGCACTGTTTTTTCTTACACATATTTCCTCCACTAAAAATATATTAGCTGGATAATTTCAGTCAACCTCACTCAACACCTACAAGGGATAGCTTGGGCTGTAGCTTTCACTTGCCTCAGAGTGTCAGAATCGTTTTGGTATCAGGACAATGAGCATTTAAAATCCCGTGGGATTCATACCAGAGCCCACCAGCCTCAGTTAAAAATTTTGCATCTATATGAGGTCATATATTATTTTAATAATGGTTTTGGTATTTCATAAGTATTTTAGGGTTTTCTAAAACAAACATTCTCCTTCCACCATGGCCATCTTGGAAAGAAACAAGTCATTGGTAGACAGTAGGCACTGGAACACCCATATTTAAAGCCAACATCATTATCTTGCAAAATTTATACAGCCAACTGGGATACTGTTCTTTAGTAAGGATTTTTGAAGCCTTATTTTAAAACTGGAATCTCCTATTATTTCAGAGGTGACTTGGTCTTAACTAAAGGTACAAAGTTATTAAGCTGCCCAGTTTTGCAGATAAGTATCAGAAAGTTATAGGTACACCAGCTCTATCCTTTCTTCCTCTACCATTTCCCACTCACTTTCCTAGTTAGGCTGGCAAGCTTGAATCAGAGCATCAGCAGCAATAGCACAAGCCAGCTCTGATCTGTTACTAATCTGGAGGTTAGTGTCAAAGCCCTTGTGGCCAACCTTAACCACAGGTATCATTTCTTTTTCTCCAGTTTATAAGGAGCCTGTTATTCTTCAACAAACTAGAACTCAGTCTGCTCTCCTTAGATTTTGAAAAATTCTTATTACATACCTCCTAAAAACCTCTGGAATCCAAGCTCACTGCAGAGGCATTCTGTCATGACATTTTAATAATGACAATCAAACAGATACTCCCATAACGCTACCAACATTTTCAAAAGAGGGTATCTCCCTGTATCTAGGCAGTTGTGATTTTTTAAAAAAAATCTGCGAAATTTTAATTTGTTGACATCAAAAGGTGGGTATCCAGTATAGACAAGGTAAAATGCCTGATTATTTTAAAAGTATTTATATTGGGCTTTGAAATACTTTGAGTTAGAGTCTATGGGCACATCACCCCAAATGTGCCTGCTCTCATCTGATTTAGAGACATGTGTGTATCTACCATATTTACCTTCTTAATTTGATTTTATTTTAGCTTGAAATGAATATAAGCTTGAATTTCCTAATCTCACAAATGCTAAGAGCCTATGACAGCAGAATTGCTGTATAGGCTATTTGTGATTTTTTCCAGAGAAAAGGATCATGCTGAGTCCTTGGCTGAGGGTAGTCTGTTCCTTTGGTACAACCTGAAAACACTTACATTTTGGGGTAAGCTTTTAAATATTGATGTTGAGTTCTATTATTGTTGGATTTTCCTTTTAAAAAATATATAGGTCTGCTTTTTAATTTCCTATAATGAAAAAGTTGTATCCTTGGTACCAAAAATCACATTAAGAACAAAAATAAAACCTAGTTACATAAAGGCATAAAGAAAAATACATTTTGACTCAGTAGCTATAAGCATTAGGATTTCTGCTGCCTCAAAAGAGTTAAATTTGTCTGAGATCTGTTCCTTTTCACCATCCCTTTTGTTGCTGATGACTGAGTCACACCTAGAATTTTTCTTGAATTGAAGAAATGGATTCTGAACTATAACCAAGTCCAACTGGTTATTTTCTTTGAAGTTATTAATTTAAATAAATTTTTAAAATCCTTCAACTCATTGGGTTAAATTCTATAACCTTTCAATATAGCATTTTTCAGATTTCTAACACATCAAAATTCTGCAGGGCCTAGAATTTGGACATATAAATGTACAGATGTACACACGTATTTATATATAGATGCAAAAACTGTTTTTTCAAAAAAGCAAGTACTTCTCTCTAGTATTACATTATCTGGTATGAAACATTTATCAAGAGTATTTGGAGGGAAATTCTTGCCCTTTTTTTTTCTTTTCTTTTTTAATAATGACATCTTCCTTGATCACTAGAGTACTGGTTTGATCAGTATTAAAATGTCAGGCCACAAAGTCAGCCTCTTTTGGCCTACACTTCTTCAGGGGATGCCAAACTCAGATGCTAATATTAGTGTGTCAAAGAATCACTAACCAAACCAATAGGCCTGGCTCCTCAATGTGTTCTCAAGAAGAACAACCATTTTCCACTGGCCACTGGTCACAAGGACTCGTTTAGAAACACCCAATTTAAAATTCATCTCTATCAATCTACGTGGGGACAATCGCCTACTGAAACATACTCTTTCTTTGACTCTTTGACAAACTATACATAGAGTATGAGCAAGGGACAAAGGAACACAAGGGAAAAGTCAAGAGGTGATCCCCAGGCAGGATAAATCACAAAAACCATGGAGAGCCATGTTCTCTCACAGCATCACGGCTGCAGCCCCTGCAAAGGGCAACCGAAGTGGTAGGGGTGAGGAGGTGACACAGTGGGTGATGGGGTGCTCCAGGGGTAGAACTCTGGAGCTCTCCCCAAAACCTGCTCTATGTTTTCTCTCCAGGAGTGAAATTCCCACCCCAAGTCCCAACACCACCATCCCACCCCAGTGCCACTGTAGTTGCACACAGGCTTGTCAATGCAAATTGGTAATTACCACCCTGAGGAAACCTGATCAGCCCACTGCAACAGGAAATGGATGTCCCCACGAGAAGTCTCTGGTGGATCTGCTCATTATGGGGGATCTGGAACACCCTGATGGAGACAGCATCTCCTGGAGAATGAAGGGATTTCTGGGCTGCCCTCATGGGCCACAGCTGGTGGAAATGCACCACTGAGCTTTCCTCCAGTTACAGAAGATAAGCCCACATGTCAGCAGCCCAGCTCTGTATGGTGGATGTACCCTACTCGCCCTCTTGACCATGGTTTAGGCATAGAATAGAGATGACTCTAAATACAAATAAAACTCATTTATACCACAAGTCCAGGAATCAACAGTTTAAATGTTGAAATGCTTGAACTTGACTTTTGACCTTGCCTAGAAATTTTCATAGAAATCAGAATATACCAAATTATCCACAGTGGCAAAGTAACCCTGGGATGGCATGAGAAACAAGCAAAAGTCTGAACTGAATATTCAGTGCTTGAAGCATGTGACAAAAACAAGACATGAATTTGGACAGCAAAAATTTTGGGTTATCACCAATGTCTAGTTGATCTATATATGTATTCATATATTATATATATCTTTCTTTAGAAATGCAATTTTACAGCTGATTTTTAAAAAGCTAATAGAAAAGTAGAAACTGGCAATTATTTTTACATGTTTCCCCCACCCACAAATGAAGCCCTGTTAAGATGTAGCAATCACATGAAGATCAGGCTGTAAATTCCTCTATAAATTCTTTGGTTCTGTGGTTCAGGAGAGGATGTGTCGCGAAGACCCCTACCCCTGATCCTTGCTACTTTTCCCTCCCCTGATGATGAGACTCTGAACATAGAAGGTACCAAGTCTAAGAGTTAAGAAAAAAAAAAAAACATTCAAGTGACAATATCATTCCCCATGCTCTGTTGTGCAGAGAGAGGAGAATCATTCAGTATCCCTACATCTTAAACTTGGAGTCCGTGGAACCTTTTGAGAGATTCCATGTTGGGGTAAAAAGCCATAAAACAATATTAAAAGCAAACAATAAAATCAAATAAATGACCCTTTCCTTTTGTTGCTCAGAGAAACAAAATTGATTACCTTTGTACAGATCAATGGCGCTAATAGTATTTTAGCCAGGCAAAAGAAGATAATGAACTGAAACAAAAGGTGTGAGAAATCCTCATCTTTGGTATTGTAGCTGTTGAGGTTTCTGTTGCTCTGTTCCGTGTTCTTTTGAAAAACTGCATAGGCACAAATTAAAGACAATCTTCAACTTTAAGATTACCGTGTGAGTTGTCAAATGAAGCAGCAGCCGTTCAGGCTCTTCCTTACTTCAATTCTTGTCTCAACCCTTTCTTTCAAATCTGCTTCCAAAAAATGTCCCAAGAGGTCTGTTTGAACACAGTGTGTCTCGCTGTTTTTTGGTTTTTGTGGGTTTTCTTTATTTCTGGCATGCTTCCTTCTTGTTGATGGTGATTTCCATTGATTTACGGATTTGTTTATTCATTTAATGGGACAGTTCTGTTTGTTGGAGAAGTAGGTGCAGAAAAAGTTTCTTTGGTTTCGATTAAGTAATTCATAAAAAAGTCAGTCTTAAGTGTCTGTAAAGAATCATTGCAGCGTTTGGCTTGCTTTGAACACCCCCATGGTGCCCACCTGGGGCCATTCACTGGTAAATATGCACATCTGACCTTTGCAACCTCCCAGAGTTCTGTGGGTGCTCTTCTGCTTTCTGTGGGAAGGTGACAGCCAGGAACCAGAGCTGGCGCGGTAAAGCCACTGCCTGGTGGCTTGGCTAACGTCCTTGGCATAGCTGGTCCGCTCAGCTTGATGGTGTGCCAAATGCAAGAGCTGAATGCCATTTGGAGTTGCAGAGGTTTTCTGATTTCTAAAAGTAATCACAGTATTTTTAGGCTAGAAAATGGCAAGTAATAAATGTCTTTGGTTTGCAGTATACTGCTTCTTTGGTGTGCTGTGTTTTCTCCAGATTATTCAGTTGTTTTGTAAGGATGAGTCAACAATGGAAGAGAGTTAGGACTAGACGACAGTCATGAGCAACGTGTATAGTGGTTTGATTTATTATTGTTCCTAGAAAACACTGGAAATATCCCTACTAATGGGATGGATGCAGGAACAACACAAATTAGAAAGAATGAGAATGAATTAGGTGGTGGTCATAATGCACAATAGGAGGAACCAGATGACTGATAACCCAAGAAGGACACATTAATGATCTTAAAAAAAAATCTAGATCTTTTAAAATGCCACATTTGCTTCACATACTGTAACAGTTAAGTTGGCCTCCTGAGTGTGCATCTGCATTACGTACAAACAAAATTTGTAGCAAACTGCAAAATGTGCTTGAAGCCATATTCTCAACAATTCCCTAATGACTTCATTAATGGCATCTTGAAAATCCAGATGCAATGAATCCAGAACCTTTCTTACTTCTGTTTATTTTTGTTGTGCTTGACACTTTGAGCTCAAGTGAACTAATTCATTGGTTTTTGATTTTTGACGGATCCAAGACCATATGAGATTTCCAGGAGGTAAAGAAAAGATTGTAAACTGGATCAACTTAAAGCTTTCTAACTCATTCAGTGAAAAATGCCTGAGTTGGAAAAAAGGTCCTTGGATTTTTTTTTTCAGACTTCCTTATTTAAAACTTGTGCTCAGTAATTACTATTCTGAAATTTTAAATGGCATGGCTGTGAACTTTGGTGTACTGTGATATAATGAAGCTAAGCACTTGGAAAGCAAATGAGGTCATTCTTGTTGCTAGATTCATCTCTTATTGTAGTATCTTAAGCCTAAACTCAGAGTCCTTAAATGGGCCAAATTGTCACTGTTATTTGTGGGAACTCTGACTGCAAGAGGCTGACAGGACCCGAAGTGGTTCTGTTGACATTTTCAGCAATCCTGAGCTTGGTTGACATCATACTGGAATTAACTGGCTCCAGGAAGGCCCCATTTGGGTTTCTGGATTGCTTAGCATGCTCAGAAGACAGTGTCTGGTTCAAAGAGATTAATTTTCAGCTTGCACTTGGACTCTGTAGCCATTAAAAACAAAAAAAAGAACACCTGGCCTATGATTACAGCTAGAATAGAAGTTTATTTTCAAGAGAATTGTGCTTTCAAATCACCAGTGAAGGGCCCCAGCTAAGTGTCTTTTTCCTTAATACGTTTTCTTTTAGTATCTGTTGACCTCACTTGGAGGTGACTTGTGCCCAGGTGAGAGTCCTTCCGTCATGCTTTGGTACAAGTGCTGGAGGTGGCCGAGGAGCCCCCTGTGCTCAGGTCATCTTGCCACTTCTCCAGGCTGCGGCGCCGGGCGTTCATGAAGAAGTTGCTGACAGTGGTGAGCTCTAGGCCCAGCTGCTGAGATATGGTGATCTGCATCTCCTTCGACGGCCGCTTGTTCTCCTTGAAGATGGCAAAGAGTGTTCGGCGTTGGAGGTCGGTGAACACCAATCGAGATTTCTTCTGGGAATTGTTCCTGTCTTTATTTGGTTCTTGCTCTTTACGTTTGCACGCTTGAAAGGAAAGAGAAGGAGGAAAGGAGTCAGTGCAGTGTGAGGACCAGCACCAGAAGGCGATCCATTGAAAACATTGATGAAGTCGTACAAGGGGATGTAAACCGTTAAGCTTTATTGTGCAGACTGCCTGACTGTCAATAACCGGCCTTCCCAGTCCATCACAGGTGATGGACGGCATCAGTTTGCTACTGGGAGATGGGAGAGAGGAGAAGACGGGGCTGGGTTATACAGTCTGGTTTGGAACCCTCTGCAGTTGTCTTTCTCTTAGTTCCTGTCTCTCAGTACACCCTTAACACTCTTTATTTCTGAAATCAAATGCAGTGAAAGGAGTGAAGACTCAAGTCTCCCCACCCCCCCACCACCCCGGAGGATGGCTGAAGAGGTGGTTCCTCTTTCATACTTTCTAGAACTGTTTTCAGTTGAGCTGAAATTACCTCTGGAGTCAAAACTTAAAAGTGCAAAAATTTTTTTTCCACAATCAAGGCCTCTGTCTAAGGGACTCCAAAAATTAACAGGATGAAATTAGAAGTGACAGTATGATAGTAGCACTCCCTCCGACTCACATCCCCTTCAACCAGACTTTTAGAAAAATTAAAACAAAGCAAAAAACCAGGGAAGGATAGACCATAAAACACTTGGTTTAGCCAAGTCTATGGTGGTTAGCCAGAAGTAAAGCTGGTACATGAAGACACGGGTAAGGGTGGAGGAAGAAGCTCAAAGTTTCAGAAACAAGACCTCAGGGTCCTAGGTGTGCTGTTACCATACGCAGTACCTGGGAGTGCACACCTCTCCATGCCAGGACATTAATGTATATATCATTACCGCTCCTTTAGCTTATAAATCCCTACAAGGCTGTAACAAGGTCTAATACTCCTGACCGACTCTTTTTGGAGCTGTGGACAAATAGCATCCTGACTCAGAGAACTGGTACACTTCTCAGAGAGATTTGGTTTCTCAGAAAAGTGGCTTTTAAGGGATAAATAATATAGTGAATGCAAATCACAAAGTTAAAACATGAGAATGTGAGTTAAAATCTCACTGGAAAGAAATCGCAGCTCCCCTGGAAGTGTTAGACAGTCTCAATACAGCAAACTGGGGAAAGACAGGGAGGGCAGAACTGGATGGGGGAGTCTTCTCCAAAATCAAATTCCACAGGCTATCTAGCTTCCAGGCTGAGAATCTCTTCACTTGGACAGATATTACCCTGCAGCATGCAGTTGGGACCAGGATTAGATTTTTTTATGTGTATCCCAAAGTTCTGGTTTGTAGGTATGATCTCCTAGTTATTGGTCCAGGCATTTCCTACCTGTCATTTCCTGCAGGGCCCGTAAGCCGAAAACACCCACCTCACTGTGTCAAAGAAATAGCCTTCCTGAGTCAGGCCTTAGAATTTGTTATGATCTAAATGTCTGTGTCTTCCCAAAATTCCTATGTTGAAATCCAAGGTCCCAAGGTAATAGGTGGGACCTTTCAGAGGTGATCAGGTCATGGAGGTAGATCCCTCATGAATAGGATTAGAGCCCTTATAAGAGCCCTGAAAGACAGGGCTCTCACCCCTTCCACCATGTGAGGACATGTGAAGAGACTGAGATTTATGAACAAGAAAGCAGGCCTTTACCAAACGCTGAATTTACTAGCATCTTGATCTTTAACTTCTTACCCTTCGGAACTGTGAGAAATAAATTTCTATAATATTTATAGTGTTTTTCCATAGCAGCCCAAATCCACCAAGACAGGATTTAATGCGAGGACAACACTCACATAAAAGATACTTTGGAAGCTGACCTTCCCCCACCTCACTGGCCACTCTGCCTGGTGTGTGCTTTGCACCACAGAAACGTAAAGGACCGATCATGAGATAAATGAAACGCATGACACCTTCAAAGGCCAAGAAGAGGAAAGCCTCCCGCTGCTGGGTTGTGTCAACTTGGCTAGACTCTTTCATCCTGATTTTTCTTCTTTCATTTTAAAAAAGTAATCCTGTTACCTTTGAAAATTAAATACGTGCACACCCACAAAAACAATTTTTTCCTGTCTTAAAACCCATTCTTTTGGGGCGGGGGAGTCTAGGACTTTCTCAGATGACAGCAAGGCTGCAATCTGTTACTGCTACCCCTTTCTCAGACTTTTCTAGTGAGCACCACTTCTTCGTTCATCCCACAGGGTTCTAGCACTTTATTGGGTTATGATGATTCCTGTGTGGTTGTTATAATCTCATGTTGAAACTCTCTAGCCCCATCTCAGGTCTTCCATAACAGAGCTTCTGAACCTGAGGATGAGCAGAAATCACCTGGACAGCTAATTAAAGTGCAGTGGGTGATCCAGCCGGCCTGAGGTAGCATGGAGAAGATGCCAAGGTTGCTCTCATGCCTCAGTCAGAGTGGCAATGGTCCACTTGACTTCTAAATTTTCAGAGGACTACCTGATGCAATGCAAGGGTGGAGCCAGATGTGCTGGGTTCAAACATGGGCTCCTCTACCTCTCAAGGCCTGTGTTCCTCAGCTGAATAGGGAAATAATAATGCTCACCTCTCCATGAGGTAATATAGGAAATACTTCCCACCTATCTTCTCATTGGATTACCCCAGCCACTCTGAGCTAGGCAGACCAGGGAGACAGTAGATGGGCAGTCCATGCAGGGCTCCCCTTTGGCGATGTGATGTGATGGTTGCAGTATGGAGTATGGGGCCAGGTGCTAGATTCTGTTTTCTGCTTTTATAACCTTCATCAGGACCTTCTTAGATGTGAGAACCAATGTGCTTACTACACAGCCACTTCAGATCCCCAGACCACTGTTATTGCCCCAATTTTCTGCAATGCCTGGTGCTGAGCCTTCATCTGGAGAATTCTGAATAAATAATGGCACATGATAATCTCTGATAACAAGATCTGGCCAAATATCTTCTGCAAATATTGACTGAGGTCCTGTCCTCTGTCAACTTATGCTCCTTTGGATTAACCATATAGCCCTCAGTTTTCACACCAATATTGATTATTCTTCATATAATGTTGTATTTGTACTTTCAAAGGGGTGATTAGACAGTCTTATAGAGATACACATTGATTTGTCAAATATATTTGGTGAGATATAGATAGATGGATGTTAGATGTATATATTTAAGAGAAAAATATTAAAGACCTGAAATGTTCAGCAAATTGCTGAACAGATCAATATACCCTGCTTTTGCCTTCCCAGCATCTTTCTGAATCCACCAGATTCTGTACCAGCAAATGCAAAACTGTAGCCTGGAGCCTGCAAATGTACGGCAAGTTCAAAAGTCCAAAACAATGAGGCAGTAGGTCTATAACTTTTCCAAAGTCCAATTGCCAGCCTACAGTTCTGACCTGCTCACAGAAGCAGCTGGTCAGGAGCTGACAAAATAAACACAATTTCATTTGCTTTGAAAGTGTAAGTCAACAGATGGACTGATGTCTGGAAGCTGGTTCAAGGTTGTGAACCTCGGAATTCTCAGAAACAAGCTACGAAGCCAGCTATCCCCATTACAAGGAGAATGTAAATGGTTTTGGTATTGTTAAAACATTACACTCTATAGTCAGTATGTACCCAATTCTGAATGACTAATGAAGTGTCAAGTGTTTCCCTACAGTCCAGGAATGTGTAGAAACCCAACAAAGCAGCAAGATTTCATGGGTAGTGTTGATGTGAGTATCCACAGCCTTACACTGGTTAGTCTCTTGAGTTCCAGCTACTCAAAGGAAATTCTCCAGTGGAAGGTACAAGGTTACCCAGCCTCTAGACATTTCGAATCTGTTTCTCCTCACCCTCCCTCTAGGAGAACCAAGGAGGGTACGTCATGAGTGGATGGTAGGGGGGTGGGTAGAGCTCTCTAAATTCTTCTGCTACTCTTGACCTCCCTTCCTCTCACTGGGAGGTGGTTCTTCTGAGGGGTGAGGAGGACCAATGGCTCATTTCTGTATCAAAGACCTGTGTACCTGCAGTGAGGTAACCTACCTTGGCCGTGATGCATTTTCTCTTTTTCAAAACAGGAATAAGACTGACTTGGATTGGTAATTTTGGACCAAGACGGGGGCAGACAGGTATACAAAGATCTGTATATAACGAGTGAGGCAACATCAGCTACTAACTACAAATGCAGGTTCCTTGATAGACTAATTTTTAACCCAGTCAGTTCACAGGGTGAAATAGTAAGAAGAAAAGCTGGATCTCTCCAAGATGTTGAGAGATGAACTCCCTCAGTGGGTCAGAAACAGAATGAAGAGAGATATGCTGAAGATACCCTGCTTCTTTGTAGCTGATCTATCCAAACCAGGAGAGAGATCATTTCCCCCCCAAATTATTGTTTTCCCATATCTTCCCATTCAACACTTTGCACGACCTAATTTACCTTGGGAAAAGCTGTTGCCGGCATCCCAGGGACCTGGCTCTCCTCTGACAACCAGGCTAACTGGCCTCTGGCTCTGCCTACCACACGCTATGGGTAGCATGAAGGCATCCAGGCTTCCAAGCCAGGAATGATTCATATCTGGGATGGACCTCTGGGGCATGTGTGTAGGGCAAGATAGGCAATATTTCACAGTTCTGGAAGCAGGTACAGGTGTATTTCACCTCGATGCCTGGTCTGTCCTGTAAGTGTGTGGCTTTAGCTCTTCAAGGTATCTGAACATTTTTTACCTCCCATATCTGAGTCCTCATCTCAGAGTCACAGAACTTCAGGGTCCTTACCCCATCAGGAGCTGTCAGTTGCTCATGGGGAACTGGAGGCCCAGTGAGGTGAAGCCCAGCTGCAATTAGGGTGTGGATGCCCCAGGAGGATTTTCTTTCCACATTTTTCAGAGGCAGCGGCTCAATGATGGCTTTGTTCAGCATGGAACAATTAATGTTGGCACCTAAATTTGTTCTGTTGTTTGTTTTACTTTTAGGCTTTTTTGAGACAGGGTCTCACTATGTAGTTCAGGCTGGCCTTGCATTCACTGTGTAGCCCAGGCTGGCCTCAAATTTGCAGCGATCCTCCTTCCTCAGCCTCCCGAGTACTGAGATTGGAGGCATGGGCCACCACATCCAGCCTTGGAGCCTAAAGTTGGGCTTGGCAAACCCTTTCTTAGCCTCCTGAGTCCTTGGGGGACCCTGAAGTAAGAATGACCCAACACCAGGGCAGAATCCTCCTGTCCTCCCTGCAGGGGAGCTAAGTCTCCCCATAAAACTGGGATTTTGTAGCCTGAATTCAGAGCTCTGGTGAGCAACCCTTCTGTGTTGGGCTAGAGCCTCCCATTTGTTTTTAGGGAATCAAGCCTAGTAATTTGTGACAGAATTATTAGTATGGAACAAAGGAGATTCCTGCACAATATCTTCTTTCCTTCTCAGACTGGAAGCTTCAGGGTTTGGGACATAACATCTTTAACTGCTGCCCCCATGTAGTTACAATTCTAGTAGGTGTTCCTGAGTTATTTAGGGGCAAGCTGGCAGCCGGGCAAGTGTGGTCCAGTTGAGTCTTCAGTGGCTGGAAACGTCAGCTCATCTTCTCATCTCTGAACTTTCATATTTGATTTCTAGACTCATCTCTCTCATTTTCTTTTTCTTGAGCTTTTTGGCCCACCCTTAGCCTCTTGGAATCCTGTTGGATTTTCCATCTCCGTCCCCAGCACTGTTTCCCAGCTTACCTCGCAGCCCACGTGGTACTTTGCTCCAAATCTAACCTCAGTTTCTGGGCAGACCCACTAGCACAGGGAGTCTTGCAGAAGTGACTTTCCCTTCTAATTATCCTCCAGGAAACTACAAGCACATGGGCCAATGAGGCTGCTGTGGTTTAGATATGTTTTGAGTGTATCACCCAAGGGCTTGTGTGTTAAAAGTTTGGTTCTTGAAACTTCTAACACGCAAGGTTAGAAGGTTGTGGTAATGTTAAAAGGTAGGGGAATCCTTACGAGGCAGGACCTGGTGGGAAGCCACTGGGGATGGGAATCCCTTCAGAAGGGATTCATGTGTTTCTCATGGGACATCAGCCCCCACCATCCCACTCTCTCCATGTGATCTCTCCTGTCTCTCTCCTATACATTCTGGTCATAATGCCATCAGCTATGGAGTCTTTAGAAGAGCTGAGCTGAAATGAATACCATGTCTCTGAACCACCAGAACTATGAGCTAAATATATTTCTTTTCTTTGTAAAGTACCCAGCCTCAGGTGTTTTGTTATAGTAACAAAATGGACTAATATAGAGGTCCTTGCAAAATGCTGAGGAAAGCGGAGAGGGGGGCTGTCTCCACAAGCAAAACTCAATGTCAGTCAAGACGACCAGGGTTGAGAAAGAAGGAACCAACCCTGAAGGAAGAATCTTGAAGCAGTCTCTTCACTGCAGGGTGGTAATGAAGGACCTGGCTTTCACGTAATCAGTTTGGCTGAAGATTTAACACCTCTCAGACTGAGCAGTCCCTTCCTTGGGAAAAGGGCCATTTCAACCTCACTGAGGTCATTCATTCTGTCCCTTGGGATGAGAAGGAGCTCTGTAGTGGTTGATTGATTGTGTCAATTTGAGACACTTAGAAGATTAACTAAATTGGCTTAGCAATTCTACACCCTAGGGTGTAGAAAACCCACCCTAGGGTGGCTCATCACCTGGAAGGTATAAAAGGGAAGGAGGAAGAATGAATAAAGACCATTCTTTTGGAGGTGCTCCAGTCTTCACCTTCAGCTTGGACATCATCTCCTGGCTTCCAGTGTAGACCTTTTCGGCTTTCTGTCGTAGACCCATCGGCCTGCTGGGGCAGACTTGCATGGGACACTGCAGTGAACTTCAGACCTTGGACTGAATCCTTCGGCCTCTGGCATACAGACACTTTCTGCACACTTCTTCATCAGACTCTGTGGCTGACCATCATAAGCCAACCTTGTAATTACTTATACATTCATATATCTCCTGTTATATCTGTTTCCTATAGTAAAACTCTGACTAATACAGATTTTGGTACCAGGAGTGGTCCTAGAGAAATAGAATTATAATAATGGCATTCTTTAATGGTGTTAAGGGTTCCTGGAGTTGGATCAGCAATTTGGTGAGACCAAAAGACACCAAGGTCTCCCCTTCTACTTCTGTGCAGTACTCTGATAATCCTTGGCATGAACTGTTTAAACTAATATGCCGCATAGATCCATTTGATTATCTTAATTCACCACTTGTGAGATGTCAGGAATTTAGTGACTCTGTACAAGAAAATTTTGAATACCTTTGGCAGAGTAGGAAATATAATGATGTTGGATGGTTGATCTTAGCCTTTCTGGACAAATTAGTGAAGGAAAAATCCCATCTCCAGGCACAGATAAGAAATTTACAAGTTTCTAAGTATATACTGAGTGAAAATCTCCTCTCTTTTAGCTGCAAGGCTGAGACTGCAGAAACCCAAACACAGTCCCTCATAATTTGATTGGCTGAACTACAACGTAAATTTAATGCTCAACCCTGAAGGGTATCTGAAGCAAAGGTGAGGGCACTGATCGGAAAAGAATGGGATCCCATAAATTGGGATGGAGACATGTGGGAGGATGCCGAGGAAATTGATTTTCTGGATGCTAATGAAATTATTTTGCAAAGGAAGAGATTTCCCACCCACAGTGGCAGAGGCAGTGCCACCTCCACCCCCTGCAGTATTGGAGTCTCCTGCTGTGCTTGAGGAAGCTAATCCTGTGTTGGCTAAGCAGGATAATACCAGCACTCCTCAGGACCCACCCTCAACACCCACTTTTGCCTCCAGGCCCATAACCAGACTCAAATCTCAGAGAGCTCCTAAGGGTGAGATCCATAGTGTGACCCATGAGGAGGTGTGCTATACTCCCAAGGATCTTCTTGAGTTTTCTAACTCTTATAAACAAAGGCCTAATGAGCAAGCTTGGGATTGGATTTTAAGAGTGTGGGATAATGGTGAAAAAAACATACACCTGGATCAGGCTGAGTTTGTTGCCATGGGCCCATTAAGTAGGGATTCTGAATTTAATGTTGCAGCTCGTGGAGTAAAGAAAGGTATTAACAGTTTATTCAGCTTGTTGGCAGAAGTATGGATCAAAAGGTGACCCACTGTGAATGAGTTAGAGGTGCCTGATATTCCATGGTTTACTACTGATGAAGGGATTCAGAGGCTGAGGGAATTGGGAATGCTGGAGTGGATTTGTCATGTTAAACCTGATCCTCCACATTGAGACAATCCAGAAAATGTACCCTTCACCAACACCTTGAGAAACAGATTTGTGAGGGGAGCACCAGCATCTCTGAAGAGCCCTGTTATTGCCCTTCTTTGTATTCCAGAACTTACAGTGGGGAACGCGGTTACTCAGTTAGGAAATTTAAGGGCAATGGGCTTGATTGGATCCCAGAGTGGCAGAGGTCAAGTGGCAGCACTTAATCTCCAAAAGCAGAGTTCACGTACTTACCGTAATGGACAGCGGAAGTGGAACAATGACCAGAATAATCTGACACGTGCAGATCTATGGCACTGGCTGATTAGCCATGGCGGTCCCAGAAGTGAGACAGGAAGCCTACAAAATTTTCACTACATTTACATAATAGGAAAAAATTAAAGGCAAATGATCAGAACCTTACTTCAAATTGTAACAGAGAATTACAGCCCCTCAACCAGTTCCCAGATTTGAGCCAGTTTACAGACCCAGAACCCCTTGAATGATGGGGAGGCCAGGTCCCCTTGGAGAAGAATCCTGATGTGCCAAAAATTTATACTGTTAATCTTTCTCCTGTCCTTCCCTAAAGGGACCTAAGGCCCTTTGCTCAAGTGACTGTCCACTGGGGAAAGGGGAATGATCAGACATTTTGGGGACTACTAGACACTGGTTCTGAACTAACACTGATTCCAGGGGATCCAAAACATCATTATGGCCCCCCAGTAAGAGTAGGGGCCTATGGAGGTCAGGTTATCAATGGAATTTTAGCAAAGGTCTGACTCACAGTGGGTCCAATAGGTCCTTGGATTCATCCTGTAGTCATTTCCCCTGTTCCTGAATGTATAATGGGGATAGATGCACTTAGTATCTGGCAGAATCCTCACATTGGCTCCCTAACCTGTGAGGTGAGGGCCGTTATGGTTGGAAAGGCCAAAGGGAAGCCACTAGAGCTGCCTCTGCCTGGTAAAATAGTAAATTGGAAGCAGTATCTCATTCCTGGAGGGATCCCAGAGATTACTGCCACCATCAAGGACTTGAAGGATGCAGGGGTGGTGGTCCCCACCACATTGCCATTTAATTCCCCCATTTGGCCTGTGCAGAAGACAGATGGCTCTTGGAGAATGATAGTGGATTACTGTAAACTGAATCAGGTGGTGACTTCAATTGCAGCTGCAGTACCAGATATGGTTTCCTTGCTTGAGTTGATTAACACATCTCCGGGTACTTGGTATGCAGCTATTGATTTGGCAAATGCCTTCTTCTCCATACCTATCCATAGGGATCATCAGAAACAATTTGCTTTCAGCTGGCAAGGCCAGCAATATACCTTCACTATCTTACCTCAGGGGTATATTAACTCGCCAGCCCTGTGTCACAATTTAGTTAGAAGGGATCTTGATCGCTTTTCTCTGCCACATGATATAACACTGGTCCATTACATTGATGATGTTATGATGATTGGGCCTAATGAGCAGCAGGTAGCAACCACTTTGGATTTGTTAGTAAGGCATTTGAGAGCCAGAGGATGGGAAATAAATCCAACAAAAATTCAAGGTCCTTCTACCTCAGTGAAATTTCTAGGAGTCCAGTGGTGTGGGGCATGTAGAGATATCCCTTCTAAGGTAAAAGATAAATTGTTGCATCTGGCTTCCCCTATGACTAAAAAGGAGGCACAGTGCTTAGTGGGCTTATTTGGATTTTGGAGGCAACACATTCCTCATTTAGGTGTTTTACTCCATCCCATTTACCGAGTGACCTGGAAAGCTGCTACTTTTGAGTGGGGCTCAGAACAGGAAAAGGCTCTGCAACAGGTCAAGGCTGCTGTGCAGGCTGCTCTTCCACTGGGGCCATGTGATCCAGCAGATCCAATGGTACTTGAAGTGTCAGTAACAAATAAAGATGCTGTTTGGAGTCTCTGGCATGCCCCCATAGGTGAATTACAGCGGCGGCCTTTAGGATTTTGGAGTAAGGCTCTGCCATCATCTGCAGATAGCTACTCTCCATTTGAGAAACAGCTCTTGGCCTGCTACTGGGCCTTAGTGGAAACTGAACGCTTGACTATGGGACACCAGGTCACTATGCGACTTGAGCTGCCTATCATGGCCTGGGTATTATCTGATCCACCAAGTCATAGGTTGGACATGCACAGCAACAGTCTATCATTAAATGGAAGTGGTACATACGTGATCGAGCCAAGGCAGGTCTAGAGGGTACAAGTAAATTACAAGAGGAAGTTGCCCAGATACCTGTGGCTCCTACACCTGCTGTGTTGTCTTCTATTTCCCAGCATGCACCTATGGCCTTGTGGGGTGTACCATATGATCAGCTGTCAGAAAATGAGAAGGCTAGGGCCTGGTTTATGGATGGCTCTGCACATTATGCAGGCACCACCCACAAGTGGACAGCTGCAGCATTACAGCCCCTTTCTGGGATATCCCTAAAAGACAGTGGTGAAGGGAAATCATCACAGCAGGCAGAACTTTGGGCAGTGTACTTGGTAGTACATTTTTGCCTGGAAGAAGAAATGGCCAGATATGAGACTGTATACTGATTCATGGGCCATAGCCAATGATCTAGCTGGGTGGTCAGGAACTTGGAAAGAACATAATTGGAAAATCAGTGACAAAGATATTTGGGGAAGAGGTATGTAGATAGACCTCTCCATATGGGCAAAGAATGTAAAAATATCTGTTTCCCATGTAAATGCTCACCAAAAGGTAGCATCAGCAGAAGAGGACTTTAATAATCAAGTGGATAAGATGACTTATTCTGTGGACAGTGGCCAACCACCTTCTTCAGCCACCCCTGTCATTGCCCAATGGGCCCAAGAACAGAGTGGGCATGGTGGCAGGATGGAGGTTATGCATGGGCTCAGCAACATGGACTCCCACTCACCAAGGCTGATCTGGCTACAGCCAGTGCTGAATGCTCAGTATGCCAGCAGCAGAGGCTAACATTGAGCCCCCGATATGCCACCATTCCCCAGGGTGATCAACCTGCAACCTGGTGGCAGGTTGATTATATTGGACCACTTCCATCATGGAAGGGACTGCGTTTTGTCATCACTGGCATAGACATATTCTGGATATGGATTTGCCTTCGCCACATGTAATGCTTCTGCCAAAACTACCATCTGTGGACTCACAGAATGCCTTTTCCACCATCATGTAATTCCACATAGCATTGCCTCTGACC
>RJWT010020494.1:0-17972 GCA_004365215.1 Cuniculus paca
ATCCATTTTTACTTTATTTTGGTACATGGCGATAGACATGGGTCTAGCTTTTAGTCTTCAGCATGTAGAAAGCCAGTTTTTCCAGGACCATATATTAAAGAGGTTATCTTTCTTCCAGTGAACATGTTTAACCCCTTTGTCAAAAAGAAGGTGGCTGAGTGTGTTTTCAGTTGTGTCTGCTTCTTCTAATCTGTTCCACTGATCCTCAGGTCTCTTTTCTTTTCTTTCTTTCTTTCTTTCTTTCTTTCTTTCTGTCTTTCTGTCTTTCTGTCTTTCTGTCTTTCTGTCTTTCTGTCTTTCTTTTTTGTAGGATTTTTATCATTAATGAGTGTTGGACTTTGTCAAAAAGCATATTCTTTATCTATTGAGATGCTCATGTGATTTTTGCCTTTGGCTCTGTTGATATGGTGTATTATGTTTATTGATTTGCGTATGTTGAGCCATCCCTGCATTCTTGGGATGAATCCCACTTGGTCATATTGTTTTAATTAGTTGTTCTCACTTATTTAACAATACTGGAATAATAATCTCACCATACCCTATCACTGAAGGACTGGGAACCTAGTCCAACAGATACCAACATCTCACTCTTAATTAGTTGCAAAAGTAGTGTCTTGGTTACTGTTCTCTCATTGTTGGGGCAAAATGCCTGACACCCAAAATTAAAGAAGGAAAAGTTTAGTTAGCTCACAGTTTATAGAAGTTTCAGTCCATAATCAGCTGGCTCCAAAGCTGGGTGGCATGGCACAGGGGTAACACTTCAAGGCAGTGAAAGACAGTAAAAGCAGCAAAAGCAAAAAGGGGAGAAGAGAAAGCCTCTTTTCCACCCTTATATTGTAAAGAGGCTACCACCTCCTCCCCCTGGGCAGATGTAGCAATCATACCATCTGGTGACCTCCTCTTGCACGGGCTCAGATGTTTAACAAAGTGACCACCCTGGCTTCTGGCTAAGTCCTAGTTAAATGTTTTAAGTTTCTCAAGTTGACACAGTGTGTCAACCATCACAGGTAGGCTCTTGGGACAGACACAGACCAAGAAGCTCCTACACACAGAAGACATCCCTGAAGAACAAACCTTGCCTAGAGAGGCCTTGATACTAGTGATAAAGCTACCTACTACTAAAACTTACAAGAATCAACACAGAAAACAAACTAAAAAGTTTTGAAATAGAAAATGCAAGATAAAGAAACAAAATGCAACCTCATCCCTGCAGCTCAACCAGAACAAGTCCAGGAGGCAATAAAATAGAGGAAAATGGAAGAAGCACACCTGACATTTCTGAAATGATAGCAACTGAAGGAAAGAAACAAATCCATGAGGCTATAGAGGAAGTCAGATCAGAGATAATGTCTCAGGTAAAAAAAAGAAAGTCAACATTCATAAAGGAATTACTCAGTAACTCTAGAGTAGAGATAGATTAAAAAATAGATGATAATAGGAAGAGGATGAATAGGATTTCTAGTTTTAGTTTTTTGAAGAATCTCCATATTGAGTTCCATAATGATTGTACTCATTTGCATTCCCACTAAGAAGGCTTCCTTTTTCCATGCAGCATTACCAGCATTTGTTATTATTTGATTTTTTTGTTGATGGCCATTCTTTCTTGAGTAAGATACAATCTCAGTGTTGTTTCAACTTGCATTTCTCTAAGAAGTGGAGGCGTTGAACATTTTTAAATATGTTTATTGGTACTTCTTCCAATCTGTGTTTGTTCATTTCAGTCATCTATACTTTTTTTTTTAATTTTGGGGGTCATGTAATGTTTTGATTTCTTCACATATTCTAGATATTAGTCCTCTGTTCAAGGAATAGCTGGCAAAAATATTTACACATTCTGTAGGTTTTGTCTTTATTTGTTTTTCCTTTGCTGTGCAAACGTTTTTTTTTTTATTTGATATGATCCCATTTGTTGATTCTTGTATGATTTGTTGTGAAGTAGGAATTCAGAAAGTCCTTGCCTACACTTGTACGTCTTTAAGAGTTTTAAACAGTACATAAACTGTTTCTGTTTTAATATTTGAACCTTTGATCAGTTTTGTTTTAGTTTAGTACATGGTGAAAGATACATGTATAGATTCAGTCGTCATCATGCAGATAGCCAGCTTTCCCAGCACCGTTTGTTAAAGGCTCTTTTGTCCAGCGAAAGTTTTTGACTCCCTTGTAATAGATCAGATAGCTGAATTTACCTACAGTTGTTTCTGCATCTTTTATTCTATTACCAATAGTTTGCCAATAGTTTGCTGTTTTTAACCACTGTAGCTTTGTAGTATAACTGGAAGTCAGAGATTGTGATGTCTCCTGTTTTGCTTTTGTTGCCCAAAGTTGCTTTGGATATTCTTGGTCTCTTCTGTTTGCACATAAATTGTAGGTTTTTTTTTTTTTTAAATTCTGTAAGGAATGCTATTGGTATTTTGGTTGGAATTATGTTACATCTGTTTATCAGTTTTGAAACTATGTCTATTTTGACTATACAGGTTGTGCCTATCCAAGAGCGGAGTATTTTGATGTCCTTTTTGATTTCTTTTTTCTGAGTATTGTAATTTTCATTGTAGAGGTGTTTCACTTGCTCGATTGTATTAGCTCCTGAGTATTTCATGTTTCTTGATGCCATTATGAATGGTATTTTTTCCATAATTTTTTTCTAGATGACTTTATTATTGATGTATATGAATGCTATTGGTTTTTGTGTGTTGACTTTTATCCTGCTATACTACTGAATTTGTTCCTTCTAGAAGTCATTTGCGGGAATTTTTGAATCTTCTCTATACATGATCATGTCATCTGCAAACAATGACTGTTTGACTTCTTCCTTTACTATACAAATCTCTTATTTTTCTTGTATAATTATTGTCATGTTTGAGAATTGTATTTAACAAGAGTAGTGATAGCACACATACTTGTTCTTGATTTTAAAGGGAAGGTTTTCAGCTTTTCTCTGTTTAATATGATATTGGCAGTAGGTTTCTCATCAATGGATTTCATCAGATTGAGTTAAGGTTCTTTTTTTTTGGTACCGAAGATTGAACTCACGACCTTGCGCCTGCCAGGCTGGTGCTTACACTGCTGAGCTGAATCCCTGGCAAATTAAAGTTCTTCTATACCTATTTTATTCATAGTTTTTATCTTCAATGAATATTGGATTTTGTTAAAGTCCTTTTCTGTGTCAACTGAGATGTCTATGTAATTTTTTTTTGTCTTTGCTTCTGTGTATGTGCTGTATAACATTTATTGATTTGCATACTTTGAACCATTCTTGTATCCCTGGGATGAATACTAATTGGTCATGATGGATGCTTTTTCTTTTAATTTGTTGCATTCTGTTTATCATTAGCTTGTTGAGGATTTTTGTGTCTGTTCATTAAAGAGATTATCTTGTAATTTTCTTTTTTGTTTGGGTCTTTTGTTGGTTTTGGAATCAGGATAATGCTAGTTTTCAGGAATGACTTTGGGAATACTCTTTCTCTTTCAGTTACACTAAAGAGCATGAGCAGTCTTGTTGTTAGACACTTTTGCATGCAAATTGCAATGTAAGCTGTACTATTCTTTAAACTGAGTAGGTGAAAACAAATCTATGCCTTTCTGTCTTCTTTGTTGGCAGTTTTACTTTTCAAAATCAAAATTTGAAAGCTACAGTGCAAGGGCTTACCTTGGAGTATAGCCTAAAAGAACCCCAGGAGCCTGGATCTGAGCCCTTCCCTGGAATGTGTAAGGAATGGGAGGTACTGAGTACTGGCAGGGAAATTTGACACTGACACTAGTATCACTTTTTTTTTTTTTTTTTGCAGCACCAGGTATCGAACTCACAACCTTGCGCTTGCCAGGCATGTGCTTAGGCCACTGAACTAAATCCCCTGCCCATTAGCATCACTCTTAGCAAAATGAAACAAGAAGAAAGTTTTACTTCAAAAGTCCACTCCTGTTATAAGTTTCAGTTATCTTTCTGAGTTTGTTATTAATTTAGTGAATGGAATCAACAATCTTATTTAAGAAATTTATTTTGCTTTATCTTTTCAACTGTTGTATTCAAATTGTATTCGAATTGTCTGAATACATAATTTTATTCTCAAATGCTATTAAAAACTTTTCAAGTAGTAAACATTTATATAAACCATATCCCATATGATGGACAGAATTCTGATGAGAATGGTGAACTCCTTGTCTTAGCTGTGTGTCATTGCCACTTGGTACATTGAGATGTACCAAGGTCAGCTAATATAATAATTACTCAGACGCTAGTAAGAATGCCTATCCTTCAAACACTGCTTACTGTTACCCACCAGCCTTAACTACAGCAAAAGCTCACATGGCTCCTTATTTAGGCTGAGCTCAGTAAGTAAACAAATATAAAAAATGTTGAATCTTTGTGTTAGCAGTTTTGAGGATTTGATTTCTCACTAACATTGAGAAATTCACTGGTTGTGATGCTTTTCTGATTTGTAAATGGGTTCATTATAAATTTTGAAAAAGTCCCTTCTGTGAATTACATTATTGTCAAAACACATTAACCTCAGCCTTCAAAGAGAATAGGAATATAGTTCTTGCTTGCATTTCAATTTACCTTCTCTTTTTTTTTATGATTACTGCATTCTACTTTATACAAGGAGGAGATTCTGCAGATTCAGCATCACTAAAAAAAGTTACAGAATTTATTCTTCTAGTAATAATGATGAATTTGTATTGAGCTATGCTCCTTTTATCATTTCATCTGTGCTGTTACCACTGACAGATTTTCATGCATTGACTCAGTACCTGGGCAGTGTTAGGAATGAGCCCATGGTTAAGAATCAAAGGATTTCTTCCATGTAAGTATATCTGGTTTGCAGAATATTTATAGTTGTGATCTTGACCTCCCTAGCAGAACACATCATTGTGTCTACTGGCTAGATCAGCAGTTTGTTTTACTTGGTTTTCCTGAATCTGAAGAGGAAGGTGTGTCTGCATTATTGGTCTAGTATATCATCAAATTATGATGATAACGGTGGTGATGGTGATGGTGATGGCTTCTAGTTTTTTTTTTTTTAATAGAGAATTGTCCCAGTAGTTTCCTAGCAGCATTGTTGTGCACAGTCTGAGTTCTTAAAAGATGTATAATTTATGTATTTAGAAATTTCTGGTACTCAAGATTGCTTCTCTCAAAGGCAGCCGCTGATATACTAGCTAGGTATTTGTCAGTGCCACGTAAGTCAGTGCTTAAGACCTCTTCTTTGCTGATACATGAAATGGTGCAATGGAGTGGGACTTAGAGCCAGGCATACCTCCCTTTAAAAACTACTTCCCTCTGGGCGTGGTGGCACACACCTGTAATCCCAGCACTCTTGGGAGGCTGAGGCAGGAGGATCCTTGCAAGTTTGAGACCAGCCTAGGCTACAAAGCTGAGCTCAAGGCCAGCCTGAACTGTGTAGTGAGACCTTCTCTCAGAAAGACAAAAAAAAAATTACTATTTCCCTCAATTTAGCAAGTTATGCAATACTTCCTGCAGTTTCAATCTTTAAATACAGATACTAGGGATAATAGTATATATATGACAGATTTAAATGAGTTAAATGGTTAATCAGTATTTGGGGATGTTCATTTTTACTTGAGACAGTGCATAAAAAATTGTTTAACTTGCCCAGCTTTAACATATATTAAAAATCAGAAGGACTTTGCTCTTCAGTGAATTTAGGTATCTTTCTGTCTCCTGGGCACTCTACATGGACACAGTTTTTCTGATGCTTAAAATAGTGAAATTCTATAGCCTTTTTTGGCAGACTATTCTAAAACCTGACAGCACTCATAGTCAAGGATTTTTTTCTCATCTCTAACCTACATCTCTCTTTCTGGAATTCAAACTCGTTCATTTCTCTACGGGCATCTGTGGAAATAGACAATAAGTCACTTTTCTTGTGAAGCTCACAGTAACTCTTGAAACGTAGATTTACATAATTGCTTGGTTATCTTTGCGTTTTCTTCATCACCTTATCCCTTCTCCCTATGAAGAGTTCAGGGCCTCAGGTAGCCCTCTTCACTTTGATGTGGGAATTTATTTTCTTGTCGGGTTTTGTCCTTGGCGGTTATCACTAAGAAGCACTTTGTTTCAGAATCTTGGAGCAGAATGAGATGGGTGACCTCTGAATGATGGAATTTAAACTAGTCACCATGAAAGACATCTTGAAACCAGTGGCAGTATGCATTTCAAAATTAAATATACTTCAAAAATATTTAAAAAATGGCTATGCTTAGGATTTACCGATTTTGTTCTAAATGGCTGTGCTATGATTTGCCTATTTTGTTGCTTTTCTCATGGTTTCATTTGCGTTCTCACACCTAACGTGTGAAGGACTTGATCACTGTGTATGGAAGTCCCATAAAGAATATAGGAAGCCCTTGCTAAACAGTCTTAACTTCTTTTCCCCTAGCTAACTTCTTTGCTTTCAAAATCATGGCTTTTCTTATGGTTGTAGAGTCCATATGAACTGACATGATTATGAAATCAATCGTGTAATTTGTTTCTTTTTGCCCTTGGTTCACAGGGACGGATGAGCTGTCTTCTCTGCCACTGCATGTAGTGCTGGCTTCCTAAGCAGTGGTACTGACACCTATTACTTGTTAGTGTACCGCTGTGATACTGAGCCTAATTCAGTGAAAACTCTCAGTTCGGTGAAATGATATGTTTTGCTATGCATAGGCTTTGTCTGGTGAGGGTGCAGCTTAAACTTGTTTTTGAGTACGATGCTCACTTCCCAGCACTGCACAGATGCTCCAGCGTTTCCGCTGTGCAGACTCACACATCAACAGACTGAGGCACTCCCTCAGTGCAGAACAGAATATGGTTATTGGCATAGTCTAGTCCTGTATAGATATTTTTCTCAAGAAACTTAGATAATAGTCTTGGTATGTTTGGTATGTTTACTAATCTAGTAAATGCTTCTTTCACAACTAGCTATGTTTGCAATGTTTATTATTTCAACACTGAGCATAGTACTATTACGCCAACCGTTTGACCATTAGTGATGTGAAATGATTGTCTCATTATTAACTCTGACCCAATCAGCTATCATCTTATATTGATAATGTCATTAAAGCTCCAAGTAGGTACTAGAATTCAGGGTTTATGAAAATAATTATCAACCTGTGTTCCTTGATGAAATGTGTTTATGATATACAGCAGGTGCATGGGATGGAAGACACTCAGTTCTATACAGACCTCACAGTCTCAGAATAACAAGAAGAAATAATTTTCCTTTGGAGAAGGGTTTGGCTGGAATATGAAGAATGACAAAGACTTTGCCACAAGGAAATGAGATAGTATGAAAACGAAATCTTTTTTATCCATTCCTTGGTTGATAGGCATTTGGGTTGTTCCCAAGATTTAGCTACTACAAATTGAGCTGCTATAAACATGGGTGTACATATATTGCTGTGCTATGATATTTTTAATTCTTTTAGGGAGATACCCAGAAGGGGAATAGCTGAGTTAAATGGGACCTGTATTCCTAGTTTTTTGAGGAATCTCCACACTGATTTCCACAGTGGTTGCAGCAGTCTACTCTCCCACTGACAGTGGAGAAGGGTTCCTTTTTCCCCACAGGCCCTCCAACATTTGTTATTGGTTGATTTCTTGATAATAGCTGTTCTTTCTGGAGTGAGATGAAATCTCATTACTGTTTTAATTTGCATCTCTTGAATGACCAGTGATGTTGAACTTTTTTTCATATATTTATTTGCCATTTGTATTTCTTCATTTGGGAAGTGAGTACTCATCTCAGATGCCCATTTTTGGATCTTTAATTTTGAGGGGTCTGATTCTTTTCAACTCTTTATATGTTCTAGATATTAGTCCCTTGTCTAATACACAACTGACTGTAATTTTTTTCACAATCTGTGGATTGTCTTTTCACTCTGTTGGTGATTTCTTTTGCAGTGCAAAATTTTTTTTTTTTTGCAGCACCAGGAATTGAACTCATTACCTCATGCTCGCCAGGCTGGAGCTTAGGCCACTGAGCCAACTCCCCGCTCCTTGTCTTTTTGTGACAGGGTCTCACTATGCCATTCAGGCTGGCCTTGAGCTCACTTTGTAGCCCAGGCTGGTCTCAAATTCACATTGATCCTCTTGTCTCAGCCTCCCAAGTGCTGGGATTACAGGTGTGAGCCACCCTGTCTGGCTGCAAAAACTTTTTAATAGAATGAGATCCAAGTTGTTGATTCTTTGTATTATTTCATGTTATTGTGGTTTTGTTAGTGAAATCTTTGCCTACACTTAGGTCTTTAAGAGTTCCATCTATTCTTTCTTCCCCTAGTTTTTCTTCTAGCAGATTTAGTGCTTCTGTTTTATTATTAGGTCTTTGATTCACTTCAATTTTAGTTTAGTGCATAGAGAGAGACTTTGGTTTAGTTTTAGTCCTTTGTCATGTGAAATTGGAGTACCACTCAGGGCTAAAGAAGGATAAACTTGAGATATTTCTAGGTAAATGGATGCACCTTGATGCCATACTTTCAAATGAAGTAAATCTGTCACTCATATATAAATATTGCATTGCTTCTCTGGTGTGAGAAACCAAAAGGGTAAATAAGAACCAATGTGTCCAGTAGGTATTGTGAAATAAGAAGAAATGGTTCAAAAGAAAGGGGAACAAAGGAGAAGAGAAGAAGAAAGGAAGAGAACAGAAAAAAATGATCAAAGAAGGATAAAAATGGAAATAAAACTTTATAAATATGGAGAAGAGGGGTTGAAGGGAGTGGAGAGGATTGAGAAAAAAAGAAATGAAGACATATTACATACAGGCACACATACCCTGTGATGAATGTGATCATTATGTATATCTAAATTGTACCAATAAACTTAATTTTTTTAAAAAAGTAAATGAGATAACATGGGCAAGGTTTCCTAGCTAGAGAAGCAAAAGACTCAGAAGTTTTGTGGAAACTCTGAGAGCTGTTTATTTTATTTGGGACCTGGTTAGTGGTGGTGAATGAGGATAAAGCCCAAGAGTGCAAGCTTTGAATGCCCAACTAAGGGAAAAAAAATCCCAATTGTAGATGGTGTTTTGGCATACTAGAAGTGTTAAATAGGTACCTATTTGCTTTCTTCCCCAGTGTCTCTGCCCCATCACTCTATTTTTTTTCCCTTGTACTTGTTAAGTTGTTAGGTATTGAAAGGTTTTAATCCTTGGATTTACTATACTTAATATCTATTATTATAGGTATTTAAAATGATTTGATGAATGAATGTTGAATAATGAAGGTTGAATTTTACTTTGGTGGTAGTAGAGTAGTAGAGCATATTTCACAATCTTGCAAAGAATAAACTGGAGAAAATGGATAGGAAAACATGGGAGTGACATTGAAATTCGACTGTCAGAGACTGTTTCCTAAGTACATTGCCACTGACGTTTAAATGTGGCAGTTTCAGTGAATCATCAACTTCTCAACAGGGCTGACTTATAGTTCTTACTCTTTTAAGGTTATAATTTAGTATGTTGGTTG
Source organism: Cuniculus paca (assembly GCA_004365215.1). Lineage (NCBI taxonomy): Eukaryota > Metazoa > Chordata > Mammalia > Rodentia > Cuniculidae > Cuniculus > Cuniculus paca. Next base: position 9,466 of record RJWT010020494.1, read on the forward strand.
GTTCCAAAGATTTCATTCTGATTATGATATTTTGCCAGGCAGGTATGAGAACCACTGATATGAGATAAAATGAGGGCTTGGCTTCATTTGCCTCTGGAAATGGAAGACAGGGGATCCACTCAGGAAGTGTTGCAGAGACATAATTTAGTAATTTGAGAGTGGAATTTTTTTCTTAAGTTTAGAAAGAATCAAAACTAGTACCAGCTTTCAAATCTGGTATCTGAGATGATGGCAATGTGATCCATGAATGAGTGATGTTTTACCAAATTAATAGAGAAGATGAACTGTAGTTTTGGTAGACAGAGAGTAGGCAGATGTAGGAGGGCTTCTAGTAGCTCTGCCCAGCACAGGTTCCAAAGGAAATAAAAAAAATCCAACAGAACTGAAGATAGTTTTTTTTTGTTATCATAAAGTATGATATTAGTGATTGTGTTGATGATGGTTGTGTCAGTCAGTGTTTACTAAAGAAATGGATATAATACAAGATATATAAATACATAAGAATTTACAAGATTGGCATACAGTGGCTGCCCACAGAGTCAGATGTAGAAGGGTACAGAGGGTCTGTTTGCACACTGGAGACTGAAGGTCTGAAGCTTACGGCACTGTCCTGTTCAAGTCTGTATCAGGATGCTGAAGAATCTGCGCTGGAGGCCAGGAGTTGACGTCCAAGGTGAAGACAAGGACTAGAGCTCACCCTTTAATACCATCCAGGCAACAAGCCACTCTACGGTGGGTCTTCCAGACCCGTCTTACTCAAGTTGACACAATCAATCAACCATCACCATGGTAAAATAAACAATACTGCTGCCATTGGTGTTCTAGACCATTGTTAATAAATATATAATATCTAAATTATATTACAATTATTTATGTATGTTGTGCTTCTACAGAAGCCCTGGGAAATGACCAAATTATAGAAGAAAAAGAGAGTTTGGATTTTCAAAAGTTAATTTGTGGTCAGAAAGCTAGTATGTGTGTGATTTGTATTTCTGGTGAATCCACCATCTGACTCACTGTACACTGAAAAGCTTGGTAACTTAGGTACAGAACCCTGGAAAAAGCTCAATTACAGCAGTTTTGGATTCTAAAAAACAAGAATGTTTTAAGAAAAAAAAAGTTCAGTAGGTGAAAGTTGGTATATTAATAGTATCGAATGTGTCAGAGAAGTAATTTAGTATCAAAACTTTTTCCAAAACTTGGAAAAAGTACTTCCTTGGACAATTTAGAGGTCATTAGTGCTCTTTGAATTTGCAATTCAGTGAAATGCAGATGGAAGAAAGTAGATTGCAAGGTATTAGAAGTTTGTCTTCAGAACCCAGAAGTTGGATGTTGCAACTTTCTCAGGTTGGTAGTCATGGGAAAGAAAAATGTGGGTGCTGTCTATAAATATTTAGGGTAAAAATGTTCATGGCTTAAAACACTAAAATACATTTGGAAGAATCTGGTTGTTAGATAACTGTAAAGTGTCATTGACGTACAGATCAATGGTAGAGCACTTAACTACCATGGGTAAGACACTGGGTTTGATCCACAATAAAGGTTAAAAAAGAGAAAAATTTAGATGTGTCATTGAAATTGGCTTTACACTGGTTGGTGGCTTTTTAAGATAGGGAATATAATATGAGATTGTAGCAATTATGGATATTGGATGGATTATGATATAACTTTGTCTAAATTGTACTCTAGTTATTAGGAAGAAAAAGGGTGGTTTTAGAAAGAAAAATAATGCTTTTTTTTCCCTAGGAAAAGCAAGTATCTTAAGCTTCTCAGTACCAGAGAATGAAGTGTAAATGTGGTACAAAAATATTCAGTACCAAATAATTTAAAAAACCACAGACAAAAGCTAAATTGTGAGAACTGTGTATCCCAGAAGTGCCTTCACTCAAAGGAAATGCTTATAATGAAATATTTACTCAAACTCAGCGTTAATTCATATTCCCTCATAAAAAAGCATCTAACATTTCACCTAGTACTACTGCTTCCTCCAGTTTTGTTCCAAATTTCATCATTTCATACTACTTTTTCATTCATTATTGACCTCATATTTATGATTCATTTTTGTTCATTTATTTTTTATCAGCATGCCATAAGCTTCATCATTTTAAAGTGTGGAATGCATATTTGAGGATATTTGAACAGTTATGGAACCACAATGACTATCTCATTTCAGAACATTTTCTTACCCCAAAAAGAACCCACTGGCCAGTCGTTAACAGTCACTATTCATTTTCTTCTCCCTCCATCCCCACTATCTGTACAGTGTTTCTATAGATTCGTTTGTTTAGGTATTTTATATAAGGAGAATGATTCAGTGTGTCACTTTTTTATATACCTTCTTTCTTTTAACATACTCTTTTCATGGTTTATCCATATTCTTAGTACTTCATTTCATATCATTCTTAGTACAGCCATTTCATTTTTGTGGCTGAGCAATAATAGGCTGTTGTTTGGATATACTATGTTAGTTTGTCCATTAATGAGTTGATGGGCATCTGAGTATTTCCACTTTTTTGTATACTATGAGTAATACTGTTATAAATATTAAGGCACAAATTTTTCTTTGGGAAATGAATGTTTGTGGTTTTTAGATATATATTATGAATGAGATTAGTTGGCTACACGGTAATTCTATATTTGATTTTTGAACATCTACCACGTAGTTTTCTAAAATGCCTGCAACATATTACTTTCTTTCCAGTAATATGAAGATTGCAATTTCTCCACATGTTGTTGCTGACACTTGATATTTTGCATCTTTGTGATTATAGCTATCTTAGTGAATGTGAAATGATGTCCAGTTGTTGTTATGCATTTTGCTGCTGGCTAATAATGTCAAGCATCTTTTCACGTACTTATGGCCAGTTTTTCTCTTTGGAAAAAATGTCTGTTCAAATTCTTTGCCCATTTTTAGCTGAGCTATTTGTCATTTTATTATTAAATTGTTATAGTTATTTGTATATTTTGGATATTTGATGCTTATCAGGTATAATTTGCAAGCATTTTCTTTCATTCAGTGAATTGTCTCTTTTCTTTCTTGAGAGTATCCCTTGAAGCATGATAAATTTTGATAAAATAAATTTATTTATTTTGATTTGTTTCTTTCCATTGCATCATTTTAAAGAAACTATTGTCTGATTCAAAATCATATATATATATATATATATATATATATATATATATATTTGTCAAGAGCTTTATGGATTACACTTTGATAATTGTGTACTTCAAACATTTGTAACTAATTTTGAGTATGATGTAAGATAGAATTGTAACTGCATGTGAATATGCAGTTGTTTTAGTGGTGCAGTTGTTTTAGTGGTGTTGTTCTTGCAAGGTCAACAAACTACAAATATAAGGTTACTTATAGATATATTCTATTACTCCATATGCTTATCCTTATACAAGCACCACACTGGTGATGGTAGCTTTGTAATAAGTTTTGAAATGATACTACTTTTAAAAAATTACTACTATAACATTTATGGCTACCATTTGGTTTGTATTTTTGAATAATCTAATTAGATATAAGCTTCACTAATTATGTTTTATTTACTCTAACAAAAATATTACTGGGTAGTTTTTTAGCCTCTAAAAATCTCTGAGTGGAGACAAAAGAAAAATGAATCACGGGAGACAATTAGTCTGAACAGAAATTGATGGCTGTAATCATAGAAATTATTTTAAAAAGCAACCATCATTGCACAGCATTTTTGCTCTATGCTTTGAATATGACTAGTTGCTAATTGTACCAAAATGTTATTTTAACCTTAACATTTATAGAAACAGCATAGACAGTATGAAAAGAAATGCACTGGATATGCAGTATGTTGCTATTCTAGGCGCAGTTGTGCAAATGTGAAACTCAGTTGAGCATTGTGGTATCACTTTAATTTTTATTGATATGAAAGAAAATGTATAGATGGTTAAAAAAAGACAATTTCTTGTTTGATGCTAAAATCATGTATTCATGTGTGTGTCAGAGAGAAAGAGAGAGACAGAGAGTGAGAGAGAAACAGAGAGATAGAGAGGATTCAGAGACAACCAAAGAAATTTATTTCAGAAGATATTGCCCTTTTCTAAGACATGAATGTAATAAAGTATACAAACAACATATGCAGTTGCATACCAAGAATGTGTTTATTCATGGTTATGGTACATTGAGTATGATAGGCAAAGTGCAAATAACTGACTTGATCAGTATGTGATTCATCAAATCTTGCAGGCATTCTTTTTCAGATATTTGGAGAAAGCCGTCTAATAGAAGGATACATCTGTCTTTTTTCCTTCCCTCAATGTTTTCTGAGTGTATATGATACATTTACATAGTCATATATTATGTCTGAATATATTCATTATTCTCATATAACCTATGGCAGTATTCACAGTGGTTTGAATAGGCACCTACGAAGTTGAAGAGAGTAATGTTTTTTTTTGTTACCTTCTGATGAAAGTTATTTTTGCAAAGTGAAAGTTGAATTATTTGTGTAAACATTGGGGCCATACATTTGAGTTACTGTAGTTAGTTCTGTTTCATTCACCATGTAAGAAAAAATGTAGCATAGCATGATTCAAATTACAACTCTCTGTCAACATCACTGCTTGGGTATAATGGTTTGAGGCCAGTATATCTAAGAGTGTGGGTATAAAGAGTCTACATATTGATTATAATAATCTTATTTTACTCTATGAAGGAAATAGGCATATAAAATTTGGTGCTAATTATGCAAATAGTTACTTCCTTGTGTGATTCATGAATTTTTAGAAAAACTGCGTGAAAAATGTGGAAAAGACTTCATATCATGTACTTTGTTTAGGTTAACTTATAATTATACTGTATGGCGCTTACTAAGTACACTGGTCATATGGTTTTTCTTGATGTGGAAAAAGCATCACTTGCTAAATTGTACACAGGTCGTACAAAGTCACCAATGTGAATGCAGTCAGAAGGCAGATTTCCTGGTATGTTTCTGCTCCTGCGTCCCATTGTTTGTGGGCCGAGGACCTGACCCTTTCTCTTCTCTGTCCTAATGGAGGTGTCCCCCAGAACAGTTCCTGGAGTCTATTCTGAAAAGAGGACACCACTGGAGATAGCACAAGGAGCTTTCGTACTCAACACCCTGGTTAGGCCCTGCCACATAAGGGTTTGTGTATATCTCCCCATTATACAAAATAGGAGTGCAGCTCTTCTTGTTAAATGGAAGTGATAAAAAAAAATACATGCTGAGCTGATTTAAAAAATCTTATTAAATTTCATTTTGTGATGCAGTTTTGAAGATTCAACTATTTCTTTAAAAAATGAATGTCAGTTTTAAACTCGTGTTCTAATTTTATGAAACTTGAAATTCCATAATATTCCAAAAGGCAAACTATCAGGAGTCACTGCTCACTGACACATTTTAGTGGAGGAGACAGGCAGTGTATTTTAAGCTGGGAGTGGTAAAAAGAATTGAATTTTCTTTTTAAAATGGAAGGACTTACACATTTTCAGTTTATTTTAGAAATACTACTCTGAGGACTTTGCACATTTGCATTGATTTCTATGGGAAAATTGTGAAGTTAATTCACACCTCATCATACAAGTGTAGTTTATAACACTTTCATACTGCACATTAATGTTCTCTAAAATGGTGAGCTCACACTATTTTTTCTCAAGCATGAGCTAAATGTGGTTCTTCATGTGGGTAACCTGTAGAAAGATGACATGTCATGCTTCTCTACATTTTACAATGTACACTAAAGTTTTGTTTATCTGCTCCCCTCATTGCTCTGGAGTTTCTCCTTTTGGTTCATTCTGATAATATTAATAGTGAATAACTTGTGGGTCCTTTCTATGTATTTCAGTTGAGCTATTTTAATCTGGTGCTTTTTTTATTTACTTATTTTCTGCCTTTCCCACTGAAATAGTAAATGTCTTAAGGACAGGTACTTGTAGCGATCATAGAGACACAGTAGGCCATATTTACCTAGAAACTTATCTTTGGGCAGTGTTATAGCATCTGCCAAAAAAATTTATACACAATACAAGAAAAGAAAAATTTGTATAAATACTTTAATACTAAGTTTATGAGACATTACAAGATTAATACAAGCTACCTTTGGCTTCTACAGTTACAAGAGGTGCTCAAAGTGGTGCCCATTAGCTTGCAAATATTTATTAGTAGGGCAAACTGCTGCTTGGTAACTTTGGTCATTCAGATTGCTGCACATGCATTTTCACTTTCTTCTCTCATGGCTGGCAGCGTGGTGAGTTTTTTGCGATCTACAACATCCTCTAGGGTCCCCCGTACATGGGTAACACCATCTGTTGAACAAACATACTGTTTTTCTTGTCCTGAAGTGTGTATACATTTTTGGGCAGACTCTGTATGTAAGTGGGGAAATGATTTGATCAGAGGTACAAATTAAATAGACTTTGGAGAATGATTTTGATGATATGCTAGTAGGGGCTTGTCTGGAGGCAGTAAGGAGAATTAGAAAGTCAGTACAGAGAGTGATCAAAGATGGTGGAACAGTCAGCAGCAGAGTAAATAGTTTCTCTGAGAGAAACAGTTCAGATGCTGGACTACAACATCATGGAGAGGACAAGAAGGAAGGAAGTGGGTCCCCGGTACCCAGGGAGAATCTAAAACATAAATTGAAGCCCACAAAGAGAATACAAGAAATTTAAATGAAGAAGAAGGTGGTGGCTGGCAGTGCCTTAGCCTGGAGCCAGACTCACCCTTTGAAGAGCTGTTGAGCCTGGAGACCCGCGGTTGCGGTCGCAGTCACGGCTGACACCAGAGGTTTCTGTGGAAAGGCGCAGGTGTGAAGGAGAGTGGTGGACACGGAGATTGGCGCTGGCTGGTGGTGAGTGAACAGGACTCGATTCCCTGATGGAAGAGTGGTTGGCCAGGTGCCATTGTGGAATCTGGCAGGATACGCCCGGGGCCAAGACTGCTACCAACTTCTGCCGGCAGTGCCAGGTTGTGGGCAGACCTGCCGAAGTTGCTTGGAAAAAGCTCCCCTGCGCTTTCCAGAGAACATCCCGTAGGTTCCTAATCAGCTTAGATCCACAGGCCCTTGCTAGTTACACTTCTATGCAATAGCCAGCACTGGCCAGAAAAGCTGAACAGTCTAGCTTCAGAGAAGTTGTGGCCAGTCCCGAGGTGCCTGGGACCATGCTACCTGGTTGTGTGGAAGAAATCAGGAATATGCCAGGATGAAGAGGGAGAGGGCAATCTCTGGCATCCAACCCAAGCAGCACAATTCCACAAGAGGTAAACATGGAGATTGAGAATCACACACCTGAAATGACTGAAGTGATGTCAACTGAAGTGAAGAGACAGCATCATGAAGCTATAAGAGAAATTAGAACAGAAATTCTATCCCAGGTAAAAGAAGAAATGAAAACCATAATAAAAGAAATACTAAGCATCTGTAAAGAAGAGACAGATAAAAAAATAGAGGAGCATAGGAAAATGAGGGAAACCATGAATGAACAGTATAAGAGAGATTTATAATGCATGAAACAGATTCAAAGAGATATCCAAAAAATTAAAAACTCCATTGAAAGCTGGCAAAACCACTTGAAAGAAACTGAAGGTAGACTTTCAAACCTTGAAGACAGGTTTGCAGCTTGTGATCCCAAAAGGAAAGATCTCTTAAAAAAAACAAGGACTCAGGAAGTAACAATTCAACAGCTGGTGGACAACTCAAAGATGCATAATTTAAGAATTAAAAATGTGAGTGAAGAAGCAGGGGTCAAGACAAATGACATCATGACCTTATTTACGATATAATTTGTGAGAACTTCCCAAGTATGGAAAAAGAATGTGACATTCAAATAAGTGAGGCATATAGAAATCCAGCTAGCCATAACCAAAACAAAGGTACACCCAGACATATAATAATCAAGATCCCAGAAATTCTACTCAAGAACAGAATATTAAAAGCTGTTAGAGAAAAGAAACAGATCACCTATAGAGGAAAAACCCATCAGAATCACAGCAGACTTCTCAACACAAACCATCAAGTCAAGAAGAGGCTGGAGTGAAGTAATGCAAGTCCTGAAAGAAAACAATTTCCAATCCAGACTGATGTACCCTGAAAAATTTTCTTTCAAAATTAATGGAGAAACAAGATACTTCCATGACAAAGAACAACTCAAGGAATTCATGACCACCAAACCAACCCTACAAAGATTACTAAAGGACATTCTAGAAAGAGAGAAAAAGGACCATGGTCTCAGGAACAGTGTCAGAGGGGGACCATCAAGTGGGGCCAGTTGATTAAATGGAGAGGAAAACTAGGGAGCCAATGGCAGGAAAATAGCATGGCAGAGACAATGCAGTGCAAGAGGACCTCAATGCACCAATAGAAAGAAACAGAGGCATAATGGATCAGGAGACAGGATCCATCAATATGCTCTATACAAGAAACACATTTAACTAGAAAGAAAATTCATAGACTGAAAGTCAAAGGAGAGAGAACAATGCCCTATGTGACAGGGAGCCAAAAAAAAAAAA